>JAJAQA010000002.1:40846821-41036309 GCA_021464565.1 Rutilus rutilus
AAATGCAATGCAATAGAACATATTGTATTTCCTCAAAGCAAAACGCAATGTAGTTTGGGAATGAGTTACTTCTGGTGTGTAATGCAATGCAAGAAGTGCATAGCCTATATGTTATTCTTCAATGCACAACGTTAGATCGTTAGTGCAATGCAATGCAACAGCACACATGTTATCTCTTTAATGAACATGGGAATGGTTAAGTTCTAGTATGCAATGCAATGCAATGCAAAAAGTGCATAACCTATATGTTATTCTTCAGTGCACAAAGTTAGATCGTTAGTGCAATGCAATGCAATGCAATGCAATGCAATGCAAAGCAATGCAAATGCAATGCAGTACAAGGCATTGCAAATCAATACAATGCAATGCAACAACACACGTTATGTCTTTAATCAACATGGGAATGAGGTAGTTCTGGTGTGCAATGCAATGAAATGCAAAAAGTGCATAACCTATATGTTATTCTTGAGTGCACAACGTTACATCGCTAGTGCAATGCAATGCAATGCACCAACAAACGTTATCTCTTTAATGAACATGGGAATGGTTAAGTTCTAGTGTGCAATGCAATGCAAAAAGTGCATAACCTATGTTATTCTTCAGTGCACAACGTTACATCGCTAGTGCAATGCAATGCAACAACACACATATCATCTCTTTAAAGAACATGGGAATGATTTATTTCTGGTGTGCAATGCAATGCGAAAAGTGCATAACCTATATGTTATTCTTCAGAGCACAACGTTAGATCGTTTGTGCAATGCAATGCAATGCAATGCAATGCAACAACAAACATTATCTCTTTAATGAACATGGGAATGATTTAGTTCTGATGTGCAATGCAATGCAATGCAAAAAGTGCATAACCTATATGTTTTTCTTCAGTGCACAACGTTAGATCATTTGTGCAATAAAATGCAATGCAAGGCAATTGCAACAACACACGTTATCTCTTTAATGAACATGGGAATGATTTAGAAGTCTGGTGTGCAATGCAATGCAATACAATGCGAAAAGTGCATAACCTATATGTTATTCTTCAGTGCACAACGTTAGATCGTTAGTGCAATGCAATGCAACAACACACATACCATCTCTTTAATGAACATGGGAATGGTTAAGTTCTAGTGTGCAATGCAATGCAATGCAAAAAGTGCATAACCTATATGTTATTCTTCAGTGCACAACGTTAGAACGTTAGTGCAATGCAATGCAATGCAGTGCAAAGCAATGCAATGCAATGCAATGCAATGCAATGCAATGCAAAGCAATGCAAAGAAATGCAAAGAAATGCAAAGCAATGATGCAAAGCAATGATGCAAAGCAATGATGCAAAGCAATGCAAAGCAATGCAAAGCAATGCAAAGCAATGCAAAGCAATGCAAAGCAATGCAAAGCAATGCAAAGCAATGCAAAGCAAAGCAATGCAAAGCAATGCAAAGCAATGCAACAACACACATAACGTCTTTAATGAACATGGGAATGATTTAGTTCTGGTGTGCAATGCAATGCAATGCAATACGTGCATAACCTATATGTTATTCTTCAGTGCACAACGTTAGATCGTTAGTGCAATGCAATGCAATGCAATGCACCAACAAACGTTATCTCTTTAATGAACATGGGAATGGTTAAGTTCTAGTGTGTAATGCAATGCAATGCAAAAAGTGCATAACATATATGTTATTCTTCAGTGCACAAAGTTAGATCGTTAGTGCAATGCAATGCATTGCAATGCAATGCAGTACAAGGCATTGCAAATCAATGCAATGCAATGCAATGCAACAACACACGTTATGTCTTTGATCAACATGGGAATGAGGTAGTTCTGGTGTGCAATGCAATGAAATGCAAAAAGTGCATAACCTATATGTTAATCTTTCGTGCACAAAGTTAGATTGTTAGTGCAATGCAATGCAATGCAATTTAATGCAATGCAGTGCAAAGCAATGCAATGCAATGCAATGCAATGCAATGCAATGCAGTGCAAAGCAATGCAATGCAATGCAATGCAATGCAACAACACACATATCATCTCTGTAATGAACTTGGGAATGATTTTGTTCTGGTGTGCAATGCAATGCGAAAAGAAGATAACCTATATGTTATTCTTCAGTGCACAACGTTAGATCGTTAGTGCAATGCAATGCAATGCAATGCAGTGCAAAGCAATGCAAATAAATGCAATGCAATGCAATGCAATGCAATGCAATGCAACAACACACGTTATGTTTTTAATCAACATGGGAATGAGGTCGTTCTGGTGTGCAATGCAATGCAAAAAGTGCATAACATATGTTATTCTTCAGTGCACAACGTTAAATCGTTAGTGCAATGCAATGCAATGCAGTGCAAAGCAATGCCATGCAATGCAATGCAATGCAATGCCATGCAATGCAATGCAAAGCAATGCAGAGCAATGCAGAGCAATGCAGAGCAATGCAGAGCAATGCAGAGCAATGCAAAGCAATGCAAAGCAATGCAAAGCAATGCAAAGCAATGCAAAGCAATGCAAAGCAATGCAATGCAATACAATGCAATGCAACAACACACGTTATGTCTTTAATCAACATGGGAATGAGGTAGTTCTGGTGTGCAATGCAATTCAAAAAGTGCATAACATATGTTATTCTTCAGTGCACAACGTTAGATCGTTAGTGCAATGCAATTCAATGCAATGCAATGCAATGCAATACAACAACACACATATCATCTCTATAATGAACTTGGGGATGATTTTGTTCTGGTGTGCAATGCAATGCGAAAAGAGCATAACCTATATGTTATTCTTCAGTGCACAACGTTAGATCTTTAGTGCATTGCAATGCAAAGCAAAGCAATGCAAATGAATGTAATGCAACGCAAAACATTGCATTGCAATACATTGCAATGCAATGCAATGCAATACAATGCAATACAATGCAATGCAACAACACACGTTATGTCTTTAATGAACATTGGAATGATTTAGTTCTGGTATGCAATGCAATGCAATGCAACAAGTGCATGACCTATATGTTATTCTTCAGTGCACAACGTTAGATCGTTAGTGCAATGCAATGCAAAGCAATGCAATTGTAATGCAACGCAAAACATTACATTGCAATACATTGCAATGCAATGCAATGCAATACAATGCAATGCAACAACACACGTTATGTCTTTAATGAACATGGGAATGATTTAGTTCTGGTATGCAATGCAATGCGAAAAGTGCATAACCTATATGTTATTCTTCAGTGCACAACGTTAGATCGTTAGTGCAATGCAATGCAGTGCAAAGTAATGCAAAGCAATGCAATGCAATACAATGCAATGCAATGCAACAACACGTGTTATGTCTTTAATGAACATGGGAATGATTTAGTTCTGGTGTGCAGTGCAATGCAATGCAAAAAGTGCATAACCTATATGTTATTCTTCAGTGCACAACGTTAGATCGTTTGTGCAATGCAATACAATGCAATATGCACCAACAAACGTTATCTCTTTTATGAACATGGGAATGATTTAGTTTAGCAAAAAGTGCATACCTATATGTTATTCTTCAGTGCACAACGTTAGATCGTTAGTGCAATGCAATGTAATGCAACAACAAACGTTATGTCTTTAATCAACATGGGAATGAGGTAGTTCAGTTGTACAATGCAATGCAAAAAGTGCATAACCTATATGTTATTCTTCAATGCACAACGTTAGATCGTGTGTGCAATGCAATGCAATGCAACAACACACGTTATCTTTGTAATGAACATGGGATCGAGTAGTTCTGTTGTGCAATGCAAGTAGTGCACAGACTATATGTTATTCTTCAATGCACAACGTTAGACAGTTTGTGCAAAGCAACAACACATATGTTATCTCTCTAATGAACATGGCATTGAGTTAGTTTTGGTGTGCAATGCAATGCAATGCAAGAAGTGCATAACCTATGTTTCTTTAATGATGCTCAACGTTAGATCGTTTGTGCAAAGCACATAATGTTATAAGAATGAGCTATACATTGACCTGCTGAACATATTTCTGGCCAAAGGAGTACTCGAAACCTGACCTTACCATTTATACTCGTTGACTTTTTCTGATGTTACGTCAGCCATAAAGAAGTCCATATTTGACCCAAGGAACATGTTTTTGGCCAAAGAGTCCTCGATCTTGGGCTTTCTATTCATATAGTCCAACTCCTTCTGATGCTTCATAAGCCATATAGATGTCCATATCTGACCTTTTGAACTTATTTCTGGTCAAAGTGTCCTCAAAATTTTTCAAACTATATAAAGTTATAGTCTCCTTCTGATGATAAATCAGCTATACATAGGGCCCCTTTTGACCTATACTGAACATATTTCTGGCCAAAGAGTCCTAAAAGATTAACACTATACATTCAGACTGATATCTTCGGATGTTATATCATCCTGACAAAAGTCCATATTTGACCTACCGAATTTTTTTCTGGCCATGGAGTGAGTACTCGAAACTTGATCTTTCCATATATACTTGTTGACTCTTTCTGATGTTACGTCAGACATACAGAATTCCATATTTGACCCAAGGAACATATTTCTGGCCAAAGAGACCTCTATCTTGGGCTTTCTATACATACTCATAGACTCCTTCTGATGCTTCATAAGCCATATAGATATCCATATCTATCCTTTTGAACTTATTTGTGGTCAAAGTGTCCTCAAAAGTTTTCAAACTATAGAAAGTTATAGACTCCTTTTGATGATAAATCAGCTATACAGAGGTCAACTTTTGACCTCCTAAACATATTTCTGGCCAAACAGTCCTCGATCTTATGCTTTCTATACATACTCATAGACTCCTTCTGATGCCTCATAAGCCATATAGATGTCCATATCTGACATTTTGAACTTATTTGTGGTCAAAGTGTCCTCAAAATTTTTCAAACTATAGAAAGTTATAGACTCCTTTTGATGATAAATCAGCTATACAGTGGTCAACTTTTGACCTCCTAAACATATTTCTGGCCAAACAGTCCTTGATCTTGGGGCTTTCTATACATACTCATAGATTCCTTCTGATGCTTCATAAGCCATATAGATGTCCATATCTGACCTTTTGAACTTATTTGTGGTCAAAGTGTCCTCAAAATTTTTCAAACTATATAAAGTTATAGACTCCTTTTGATGATAAATCAGCTATACAGAGGTCCCCTTTTGACATCCTAAACATATTTCTGGCCAAAGGGTCCTTGATCTTGGGCTTTCTATACATACTCATAGACTCCTTCTGGTGCTTCATAAGCCATATAGATGTCCATATCTGACCTTTTGAACTTATTTGTGGTCAAAGTGTCATAAAAAAATTCAAACTATATAAAGTTATAGACTCCTTTTGATGATAAGTCAGCTATACAGAGGTCCCCTTTTGATCTCCTGAACATGTTTCTGGCCAAAGAGTCCTCGATATTGGGATTTCTATACATACTCATAGACTCCTTCTGGTGCTTCATAAGCCATATAGATGTCCATATCTGACATTTTGAACTTATTTGTGGTCAAAGTGTCCTAAAAAAAAATTCAAACTATATAAAGTTATAGACTCCTTTTGATGATAAATCAGCTATACAGAGGTCCCCTTTTGAACTACTGAACATATTTCTGGCCAAAGAGTCCTCGATCTTATGCTTTCTATACATACTCATAGACTCCTTCTGATGCCTCATAAGCCATATAGATGTCCATATCTGACCTTTTGAACTTATTTGTGGTCAAAGTGTCCTAAAAAAAATTCAAAACTATATAAAGTTATAGACTCTTTCTGATGATAAATCAGCTATTCAGAGGTCCCCTTTTTTTTTTTTTTTTTGTGACTTATTTTTTATTAACAATTATTTTTTGTGTACAACATTCCCAAGAACCGCCCAAGATAACAAATATACATATATTTTAAAAGATAAAGGTATGTTCATGTAAGAGAAAAAAAAAAAAAAAAAAAAAAAAAAACACACTCTGGAAAACAATAAATCAAAATCCTTAATATTGCTGTTTTAGTTGTCTGATAGATTAGCAATGAAGTCCATCCAAAACTGTATCGTTTTCCCAGGGGCACCAAGAATCCTTGCAGTAGTACATTCCAGACGAGTAATGTCCAACAGATAAGATCTCCATATGCACCTAACCGGTATGGATGGTTCCATCCATAACTTTAGGATTGCTTTTTTAGCCGCAGTAAGGGCAGCGGTCAAAATCCTCCTTTGACTGAGAGACAATGACAACCTCGAATCGTCCAGCAACAGGAAAAGCAATGGTTCCTTCTGAATCTCAGTGTTCATCAAGACCGACAGCTCTGTCTGCACCAGTGACCAAAACGATGTAACCCGAGGACAAAACCAAAACATATGTAAATACGTGCCATGATTAGAACTCTCACATAGGTGGCAAAATGGATTTTGCCTTCTTTTCATTTTAAACAATAGGCATGGAGTCGTATATGCCTTATGAATGAGTTTGAAATGAATCATTTGGTGAGCTGGATTTTTAGAGCAGGCAAAACAATTTTTCCAAACAGTGTCCCAATCAATTGTCATGTTGAGTTCCTTTTCCCAGAAGTTCTCAATCGGCATTTTTGAATATTGGTGTACCACAATCTGTTCAACAATCCTACCAACACTTCCTTTAGAGCCCATACTGGAGTCTATCCATTTTAACATAGGATGAAGAGTCAATTTAGCCGACCAAGGCACACCAAAGGTTTTCAATGCAGATCTTAAACCTAAGTATAATGAGAATGAGGATCTTGGAACAGAAAACTCATCTTGTAGGACCTGAAAGGACTTAAGCCCATCAGCATTGTATAAATCCTTAAGGGTGAATATGCCGGAATCCGTCCAGGGCTTAAAGATAAATGTCTTTTTTGCCATACAAAGATTAGTATTATGCCAAATAGGGGTGGATTTGCAATATTTAACTGAAGCTCCCATACTCTTTTCTGCTGCTTTCCAAATTTTGATAGATTGCCTAATAATTGGGCCAAATCGTGACATCATTGACCTAGATAATCCTGTAAAGGGTAAATCCTGTAGGCGCAGTGGATATATGATATTATTTTCTATTGCTCGCCAAGGTACATGTGATTCTGTATCCACCCATGTCCTAAGTGGTCTCATCTGATATGCTAAATAATAGGATTGAAAATCTGGTAAAGATAGTCCACCATGTGGTTTTAATCGGTGCATAAATTTCAGTCGAATTCTAGGACGTTTGTTATTCCATATAAATTTTGTCACTATCGAATTAAGTACTTTAAAATAGTCAGTAGGAGGCGCCAGAGGCAAGGTTGAAAATAAAAAGCCTAGTCTTGGGAGTATATTCATTTTAACTGTAGCAATACGGCCATGGACAGCCAAACAGAGAGGGGTCCAACATTGAAGATCCTTTTTTATGTTATCCAGAAGGGACTGATAATTCCATTTAGCAATGCGAGATAACGATGGAAAGATTTTAATTCCAAGATATGTAAACTGGTCAGCAATTGGAATTAAGGTATCAAGAGTCTGAATCTCTAATTTAGCTGTTGTATTAAGGGGCATAAAGACAGACTTATTCCAATTAATTTTATAGCCGGATAATTTTCCAAAAGTATTGAATAGATGTAGGCATTCCTTGATTGACTCTTTAATATTTGACATATATAGTAAACTATCATCTGCATAAAGTGAAATTTTATGAGAGGTGTTCACACAGGTAATTGGAGATATTAAAGCACATTGTCTGATTGCTTGAGCCAGAGGCTCTAATGATAAATTAAAAAGCAGAGGTGATAATGGACAACCTTGTCGAGTACCTCTACCAAGATAAAACGGAGCGGAGATAAGAGAACCGGTGAGAATTTTAGCTGAACATTCCGAATAGATGGTTTTAACGGCTCGTTGAAAGAAAGGGCCAAAACCGAAATGCTCCAAAACTGACCATAAAAAATTCCACTCAATTCGATCGAAGGCTTTCTCTGCATCCAGAGAAAGGATTGCAGAGGAAGTCGGGTAATTGTCAGATTGTTCAATGACATGAAGCAGTCTACGTATGTTATCTGCTGCAAATCTCCCCATCATAAAACCGGTTTGATCACCCCCAATCAAATCTCCAACACACCTGTTTAATCTTAAAGCTAGTACTTTTGCCATCAATTTCGAGTCGGTGGATAGAAGACTAATTGGTCTATAACTGGAACATTCTAGTGGGTCCTTCTCCTTCTTCAGTATTAAAGTTATTAAAGCTGTGGTTTGGTCTCTGTGCAAAGCTCCCTTCTCTAAGGCAAAATTGAAAGAGTCAAGAAATAAGGGTGCAACTAAATCCCAAATTGATTTAAATAATTCCGGGGGAATTCCATCTAGTCCCGGAGCCTTATTATTGTTTAAAGAATCTAGAGCGGATTTTAATTCCTCAATTGTCAGAGGACTGTCTAATATTTCCCGCTGAGTGTCATTTAGTTTGGGGAGAGTTATTGAATTAAGGAATGAGCTTATATGTATTGGTGTGGATCTGGATTCTGAAGTATATAGCTGTTTGTAATATTGTTCAAATACACTGTTCACCTTTTCAGGTTGGGTGTATACCGAGCCTTCTTGTCTAATAGCTGATATGTTGGCCTTAGCTTCGTTCCCTTTCAACCTCCAGGCCAACAATTTTGACGAACGTTCTCCGTGGAAATAATAAGATTGTCTGGTACGGTGTATGATAAATTCAGCTCTGTGAGAATAAATAGATTGTAATTCCGTTTTGTAAGCTTTAAGTTCTTTAGCTCTAGACTCACAAAACCTTTCCTTTAATTCTTTCTCTATCAGATCAATTTGTTTTTCCAGTTCAGTTTTGCGATTCTCTCTACATTTTTTTATATAGGCAGAAAAGCTTATACATCTACCCCTTATAAAACATTTAGTGGTTTCCCACAGTATTTGAGGATTTGAGGCTGAATCTCTATTTATTTGTAGGAAATTCACCAGGGAGTTACGTAGATCAGTCACAAATGCATCATTTTGTAACAGAGAAGTGTTAAATCTCCATCGATTGTTTGTGGCTCTCAGTGAAATTGGGGTTAGTGATGTCACTAAAGGAGAATGATCTGATATGATAATAGGAAGAATATCAACTTTCGCTATATGAGGTGTAAGAGATGGAGATGTAAGGATATAATCGATTCTAGAATAACTTTTGTGACGTGCTGAGAAAAATGTATAATCCTTGGTGCCATCATTTTGTAGCCGCCAGACATCATTTAAATTAGCCTGAAGCAAAAAGTCCTTAAAGTATTGAGAGATCGGTGCATCGTATTTAGAAAAGTGGGATCTATCCAATTGAGTATCTAGCACAGTATTGAAGTCTCCTCCAATCACCAATTGACATTCTTCCAAACTCATTACCAAACTTAATAGTTCCTGAAAGAAAGAGGTATCCCATTCTGTAGGAGCGTATACAGACATAAAGGCATATTTAACATTGTTTAGGGTCCCAACTGCATAAGCAATTCGGCCTGCAGAGTCTCCTCCCGAGCTTAAAATTTTAAAAGTCGTATTGCGCCTGGAAACAATCAATACCCCTTTAGTTTTATTAGCAGCAGAAGAAGAGGAGATCAGTTTAAAATACTTATTTTGAAAGCGATGTACATCTACTGCTTTTAAATGAGATTCTTGTATCAAAGCGATGGTTATCTTTTTGCCTCTAAGATAGTCTAAACATTTAGTTCGTTTAATGGGGCTATTTAAACCGTTAACATTCCAAGATATAATGTTTATAGCCATATATTTTTTAAAAGATAAATTCCAAATCTAAACTGAGAAGGGATGGGAAGACCATAATATAATCCCCCGGAAAAATTAAAGCAGAAGTTAAAGAAGTTAGCATACATACCTAACTTAAACGGGCATTCTTGGGTATAGAACATAGTAACAAAAACAAGAACATGAACAAAAGTAACATGGGCAGCAAGCAAAGAGTTAGAACACACTCTTCTATCTACCCTCAAGGTCTTTATACTGGGGTATATGACCACCATTGCAAGGACGGTTCGTTCCTCCATGCCCAACCCGAACTAGAAACGGATGTGAAAGAATCAAGTATTCCGGATAGGGATCTCCATGGGGTTTGCAGGGACATCCTCCTCAGACTCAGATTCTGGAAGTAAGATTGCTGTAGTTTTCAGAGAAACTCTTTCAGCGGAATACAGTTCAGTGATGAATTTCTCAATCTCCTCTGGCGTCTGGAAGAGGGATGACTTTCCTCCGTGATTAACTTTAACCGTCGCAGGGTAAAGCAGGAAGGATGATATCCCTTTTTGGGTCAGTTTCTTTCTCGCCGAGGTCATTTCTCTTCTTTTAGTCGCCGTGTGTGTACTGTAGTCAGGAAAAAAAAGCAGTGGTGTTCCTTGATGAAGAATTTGAACAACTCCCCGAGTTCCGTTAAGAATAGCATTTCGATCTTGATAACGAAGCATCTTGAAGATGAACGTGCGATGAGATGACTTTGTATGTGTTCCGTTGTAAATACGATGAGCTCTCTCAATCTCCAATTCCTTACCAGCAAGAGAAGGGATCCATTTTGGTAGATGGTTTTGAATGAATCTTACAGGGTCATCTCCTTCCATGCCTTCTTTTAGACCCACCAAGCGGATGTTTGACTGACGATTTTTGTCCTCCAGTTTAGCCAATTTCTCTTGTAAATCGCCGACTGCCATCTTAACCTCACTCGTCTCTTTTTTCGCGTGACGGAGAGCGGTTTGCATGTGGTCAAATTGATTCCTTATTCGACGAACGTCCTCTTCCAAAGTGCCGAGTCTGTCGATAATAGGCGCAAGTTCTTCCTTAAACAACTCTCTGATAAGTCCGAATTGTGTCTTCAATTCCTCGACAACTATGGCGCGGATATCTTCCCCCTGCTCGTCCCTGAGGTCCTTAATTCGCTTTTTCTCAGGAGAAAACTTCGTCATTTGACGTTTTGACATGTTGTATCACTTCAACGTTGATGATTCGGTTAAAATGCGATCAGATATGGAGAATATCTCTGAGAAATTATTAAATAACGGATGTCGAGTCGGAGAGCAGACGAACTACACCGCCATTACCTTCAGTGGGTCACGTGCCTCCTGAGGTCCCCTTTTGACCTACTGAACATATTTCTGGCCAAAGAGTCCTCGATATTGGGATTTCTATACATACTCATAGACTCCTTCTGGTGCTTCATAAGCCATATAGATGTCCATATCTGACCTTTTGAACTTATTTGTGGTCAAAGTGTCATAAAAAAAAAAAATTCAAACTATATAAAGTTATAGACTCCTTTTGATGATAAGTCAGCTATACAGAGGTCCCCTTTTGATCTCCTGAACATGTTTCTGGCCAAAGAGTCCTCAATATTGGGATTTCTATACATACTCATAGACTCCTTCTGATGCCTCATAAGCCATATAGATGTCCATATCTGACCTTCTGAACTTATTTGTGGTCAAAGTATCCTAAAAAAAATTCTAACTATATAAAGTTATAGACTCCTTTTGATGATAAATCAGCTATACAGAGGTCCCCTTTTGAACTACTGAATATATTTCTGGCCAAAGAGTCCTCGATCTTATGCTTTCTATACATACTCATAGACTCCTTCTGATGCCTCATAAGCCATATAGATGTCCATATCTGACCTTTTGAACTTATTTGTGGTCAAAGTATCCTAAAAAAAATTCAAACTATATAAAGTTATAGACTCCTTTTGATGATAAGTCAGCTATACAGAGGTCCCCTTTTGACCTCCTGAACATGTTTCTGGCCAAATAGTCCTCGATCTTGGGATTTCTATACATACTCATAGACTCCTTCTGGTGCTTCATAAGCCATATAGATGTCCATATCTGACCTTTTGAACTTATTTGTGGTCAAAGTGTCCTAAAAAAAATTCAAACTATATAAAGTTATAGACTCCTTTTGATGATAAATCAGCTATACAGAGGTCCCCTTTTGATCTACTGAACATGTTTCTGGCCAAAGAGTCCTCGATCTTGGGATTTCTATACATACTCATAGACTCCTTCTGGTGCTTCATAAGCCATATAGATGTCCATATCTGACCTTTTGAACTTATTTGTGGTCAAAGTGTCCTAAAAAAAATTCAAACTATATAAAATTATAGACTCCTTTTGATGATAAATCAGCTATACAGAAGTCCCCTTTTGATCTACTGAACATGTTTCTGGCCAAAGAGTCCTCAATCTTAGGCTTTCTATACATACTCATAGATTTCTTCTGATGCTTCATAAGCCATATAGATGTCCATATCTGACCTTTTGAACTTATTTGTGGTCAAAGTGTCCTAAAAAAAATTCAAACTATATAAAGTTATAGACTCCTTTTGATGATAAATCAGCTATACAGAGGTCCCCTTTTGATCTACTGAACATGTTTCTGGCCAAAGAGTCCTCGATCTTGGGATTTCTATACATACTCATAGACTCCTTCTGGTGCTTCATAAGCCATATAGATGTCCATATCTGACCTTTTGAACTTATTTGTGGTCAAAGTGTCCTAAAAAAAATTCAAACTATATAAAGTTATAGACTCCTTTTGATGATAAATCAGCTATACAGAAGTCCCCTTTTGATCTACTGAACATGTTTCTGGCCAAAGAGTCCTCAATCTTAGGCTTTCTATACATACTCATAGATTCCTTCTGATGCTTCATAAGCCATATAGATGTCCATATCTGACCTTTTGAACTTATTTGTGGTCAAAGTGTCCTCAAAATATTTCAAACAATAGAAAGTTATAGACTCCTTTTGATGATAAATCAGCTATACAGAGGTCCCCTTTTGACCTCATGTACATTTTTCTGGCCAAAGAGTCCTAAATGATTAACACTATACATTCAGACTAATATCTTCGGATGTTACATCATCCTGACAAAAGTCCATATTTGACATTCTGAATTTTTTTTTGGCCAAGGAGTACTCGAAACTTGACCTTTCCATATATACTCGTTGACTTTTTCTGATGTTACGTCAGCCACACAGAAGTCCATATTTGACCTAAAGAACATATTGTTGGCCAAAGATTCCTCGATCTTGGGCTTTCTATACATACTCATAGTCCAACTCCTTCTGATGCTTCATAAGCCATATAGATGTCCATATCTGACCTTTTGAACTTATTTCTGGTCAAAGTTTCTTCAAAATTTTTCAAACTATGTAAAGTTATAGTCTCCTTCTGATGATAAATCAGCTATACAGAGGTCCCCTTTTGACCTACTGAACATATTTCTGGCCAAAGAGTCCTAAAAGATTAACACTATACATTCAGACTGACATCTTCGGATGTTATATCATCCTGACAAAAGTCCCTATTTGCCCTACCGAATTTTTTTCTGGCCAAGGAGTGAGTACTCGAAACTTGACCTTTCCATATTGTTGACTCTTTCTGATGTTACGTCAGACATACAGAATTCCATATTTGACCCAAGGAACATATTTCTTGCCAAAGAGTCCTCGATCTTGGGCTTTCTATACATACTCATAGACTCCTTCTGATGCTTCATAAGCCATATAGATGTCTATATCTGACCTTTTGAACTTATTTCTGGTCAAAGTGTCCTCAAAATTTTTCAAACTATATAAAGTTATAGACTCCTTCTGATAATAAATCAGCTATACCAAGGTCACCTTTTGACCTTCTGAACATATTTCTGGCCAAAGAGTTCTTGAACATTATCTTGCTATATTACAGATTGACTTGTTGTTATGTTATATTAACCAGCCAGTAGTCTATTTTTGACCTACTGAACATATTTCTGGCCAGAGTCCGTGAACATCAACTCACTATACATATAGACTGACTTCTCGTAATGTAAAATCAGGCAGACAGTACTCCATATTTGACTGATTGAAAAAAAAAAATTGACCAAAGAGTTCTCTTAAGGATTTTGTCTATCATAAATGTATAGACTCCTTCTGATGTTAAATCAGCCATACAGAAGTCCATATTTGACCTTCTGAACATATTTCTGGCCAGAGACCTTGAACATTTACCTTACTATTTATATTTCTCCTACCATAAAGACTTCTCGTGATGTTATGTCAGCCAGACTGTAGCCATATTTGACTGATTTAACATGTTTTTGGCCAAAGAATCCTCAAAATGTTTTTTACTCTTAGAAACTCATAGACTCCTTCTGATGTTAAATCGGCCATACAGAAGTCCATATTTGACCCAAGGAATATATTTATGGCCATAGAGTTCTCGATCTTGACCTTTCTATACATACTTATAGACTCCTTCTAATGTTACATAAGCCATATAGATATCCATATCTGACCTTTTGAACTTATTTCTGGTCATCAAAAGTTTTTAAACTATATAACGTTATAGACTCTTTCTGATGATAAATCAGCTATACAAAGTATAGGCCTTTTGACCTTTTGAACATATTTCTGGCCAAAGAGTTCTTGAACATTATCTTGCTTGAACTTTTGACTTTTGACTACAGATTGACTTGTTGTGATGTTATATTAACCAGCCAGTAGTCTATTTTTGACCTACTGAAAATATTTCTGGCCAGAGTCCGTGAACATTAACTCACTATACAATATAGACTGACTTCTTGCAATGACAAACCAGGCAGGCAGTAGTCCATATTTGACCGATTGAAAAAAAATTTGACCAAAGAGTTCTCAAAAGGATTTTGTCTGTCATAATCTATAGACTCCTTCTGATGTCCGAAAATATTACTGGCCAAAGAGTCCTTAAAGATTAACACTATACATTCAGATTGATATCTTCGGATGTTATATCATCATGACAAAAGTCCATATTTGACATACTTGACCATTCTATATATACTCATTGACTCTTTCTGATTCTTCATTAGCTATATAGATGTCCATATCTGGCGAATTGAAAATATTTTTGGCAAAAAGGTCCTCACAAGTTAACTTACTAAATACTCATTCTTCTGATGATACATCACTTTAACAGGTATGTGACCCTCTGAATATATTTTTGGCCAAAGAATCATTGAACATTAACTCTCTATACATATTGACTCAAGAGTCAAAATTTGACCTCTTTTGGTCTGATTTATCATCAGATGGAGTCTATAATTTTACATAGTTTAAAAACTTTTGAGGAACCTTTGACCAGAAATAATAATAAGTCATAAATATGGACATAAATATGGCTTATGAAGAATCAGAAGGAGACTATGAGTATGTATAGAAAGTTCAAGATTGGCCACAAATATGTCCCTTGGGTCAATTATGGACTTCTTTATGGCTGATGTAACATCAGATGGAGTAAACGACTATGTGTAGAAAGAAACAGCATAAGGAGTCAATGAGCATGTATAGAATGTTCAAGATCGAGGACTCTTTTACTAGAAATATGTTCAGTAGGTAAATTATGGAGTACTCTCTGGCTGATGAAGCACTAAAAGGAGTCAATGAGCATGTATGTTCAAGTACATAGACTCGTTGGCCAAAAAAAAAAAAAAAAAAAAAAAGTCATTATGACATTATGACAGTTGTCTGGCCGATGTACTATCTGAAGGAGTCTATAAGTGTGAATAGAAAGTTCAAGATCAAGGACTCTTCAGTCAGAAATATGTTCAACATGTTAAATCTGAACTACTTTATGGCTAAAGAAACAAAATAAGGCGTCACTGAGAATGTATAGAAAGTTCAAAATCGAGGACTCTTTTACCAGAAATATTTTCAGTAGGCCCATTATTGACTACTGTCTGGCTGATGAAACACTAAAAGGAGTCAATTAGCATGTACAAAATTTTCAAGTCAGAAATATGTTCAACATGTCAAATCTGGACTTCTGTATGGCTAAAGAAACAAAATAAGGCATCGCTGAGAATGTATAGAAAGTTCAAGATCGAGAACTCTTTTACTTCAATAGTCAATATCTACAATTGTCTGGCCGATGTACTATCTGAAAGAGTCTATAAGTATGAATAGAAAGTTCAAGATCGAGGACTCTTCGGTCAGAAATATGTTCATTATGTCAAATCAGAACTACTGCATGGCTGATGAAACACCAGAAAGAGTCTATGAGTATGTTTAAAAGGTTCAAGATGGAGGACTCTTTTGCCAGAAATATGTTTAGTGAGTCAAATATGGACTGCTGTCTGGCTGATGAATCAGAAGTCAATGAAGATTGAGGAAGAAGATTATGAATAGAAAGTTCAAGTTCAAAGACTCTTCAGGTAGAAATATGTTCAGTGGGTCAATTATCTATATGGAGTCATGAGAATCTATAGAAAGTTCAAGACAGAGGACTCTTTTACTATAAATATGTTCAGAGGGTCAATTATGGACTATTGTCTGCTTGTGAAACATCAGAAGGAGTCAATGAGCCTATATAGAAAGTTCAAGTTCAAGACTCTTCGGGCAGCAATATGTTCAGTAGGTCAATTATGGACTAATGTCTGGCTGATGAAACACTAAAAGGAGTCAATTAGCATGTCCAGAATGTTCAAGTTCATGGACTTGTTGGCCAGAAATATGTTTAATAATTAATATGGACAATTGTCTGTCCGATGTAACTTTCTGAAAGAGTCTATAATTATGAATAGAAAGTTCAAGATCAAAATCTCTTTGGTCAGAAATATGTTCAACATGTCAAATCTGGACTACTGTATGGCTGAAGAAACATCAGAAGTAAATGATTATGTATAGAAAGTTCAAGTTCATAGACTCTTCGGGCAGAAAAATGTTCAGTAGGTCAATTGTGGACAATTATCTGGCTGATGAAACATCAGAAGGAGTATGTATAGAAAGAATAAGATCAAGGTCTCTTTGGCCAAAAATATGTTCAATTGATAAAATTTTGAAATACTATATTGCTGTTGTAAAATCAGGAGTCATTGAGTATGTATTGAAAAATGTTCATAGACTCATTGATCAGAAATAGGTTTAATAGGTCATATTGATACAATACAATACAATAATGTTTTGCTATTGTAACATCAGAAGGAGTCAATGTATAGAGAAATCAAGATTATAAACCCATCGCTCAGAAATGAGTTTAGTAGTCAATTATGGATCATTTTTTGGCTGAAGTACTATCTGAAAGCGTCTATGAGTACGTATAGAAAGATCAAGGACTCTTCCAGCCAGAAATATGTTCAATTGTCAAATATGGATAATAGCCTGGGTGATGAAAAATCAGAAGGAGATAGACATGTTAGTGATAGATAATTAAAGTTCTAGGTCTCTTTGGCCAGATATATGTTCAATGGGTCAAATTTGGACTAACAATATGGTTGATTTAACATCAAAAGTAGTCGATGAGAATGCATATAAACATACCTTTTGACGACTCTTTTGGCCAGAAATATGTTCTCTTGGTCAAATATGGACTACTGTATGGTGGATTTAAAATCAAAAATAGTCTAGGAGAAGGAACAGTAAGTTAAACTTTGATGATTCTTTTGCCAGAAATATGTTCAGTAGGTCAATAACTGACTTCTGTCTCAATGATGAAACATCAGAACAAGCCTATGATTATGTAAAGAACGATCAAGATCGAGGACACTTTGGTTATAGAAATGTTCAATAGGTCAAATTTGAACTATACTGTATGGCTGATGAAACATCAGAAGGATTGTAAAAGCAATTAGTCTCATGTTTCATGTCTAGAAATATGTTCAAAATATAAAATTTGAACTACTGTTCAAATACATTGGATAGCAGATAATTAATTAACAAGTCTACAAGTATGTTTAGAAAGTTCAAGATCGAGGACTCTATGGTCAGAAATATATTCAATGGGTCAAGTATGGACATCTTTCAGGCTGATCATTCAGGCTGATCATTCATCAGAAGCTGTCAATGAGCATGTACAGAAAGGTCAAGATCAGGAAGTCTTTGACGAGAAATATATTAGTAGGTCAAATATGGACTTTTGTATGGCTAATGTATTATTAAGAGAAGTCAATAAGCAGAGAAAGTTAATGTTCAAAGACTCTTTGGCCAAAAATGTGTTCAGTAGTTCAAATAGGAACCTCTGTATGGCTGAATTAACATAATAAGAAACCCTTTGAGGACCATTTGACCAGAAATAAGTTCAGTAGGTCAAATATGGAATTCTATATGTGGCTTATGAACCATCAGAAGGAGTCTAGGAGTGAGAATGCAAAGTTCAAGATTGAGGACTCTTTTTTATCAGAAGGAGTCTATAACTTTATATAGTTTGAAAAATTTTGAGGACACTTTGACCAGAAATAAGTTCAAAAGGATAGATATGGACATATATATGGCTTATGAAGCATCAGAAGGAGTCTATGAGTATGTATAGAAAGCCCAAGATCGAGGACTCTTTGGCAAGAAATATGTTCCTTGGGTCAAATATGGAATTCTGTATGTCTGACGTAACATCAGAAAGAGTCAACAAGTATATATGAAAAGGTCAAGTTTCGAGTACTCACTCCTTGGTCAGAAAAAAATTCGGTAGGTCAAATATGGACTTTTGTCAGGATGATATAACATCCGAAGATATCAGTCTGAATGTATAGTGTTAATCTTTTAGGACTCTTTGGCCAGAAATATGCTCAGTATAGGTCAAAAGGGGCCCTATGTATAGCTGATTTATCATCAGAAGGAGACTTTAACTTTATATAGTTTGAAAAAATGTTGAGGACACTTTGACCACAAATAAGTTCAAAAGGTCAGATATGGACATCTATATGGCTTATGAAGCATCAGAAGGCGTCTTTGATCAAGGACTCTTTGGCCAGAAATATGTTCAGGAGGTCAAAATGGGACCTCTGTATAGCTGATTTATCATCAAAAGGATTCTATAACTTACATAGTTTGAATTTTTTTTAGGACACTTTGACCACAAATGAGTTCAAAAGGTCAGATATGGACATCTATATGGCTTATGAAGCATCAGAAGGAGTCTATGAATATGTATAGAAAACGCAAGATCGAAGACTCTTTGGCCAGAAATATGTTCTGGAGGTCAAAAGTGGACCTCTGTATAGCTGATTTATCATCAAAAGGAGTCTATAACTTTCTATAGTTTGAAAAAATGTTAGGACACTTTGACCACAAATAAGTTCAAATGGTCAGATATGGACATCTATATGGCTTATGAAGCATCAGAAGGAATCTATGAGTATGTATAGGAAGCCCAAGATCGAGGACTCTTTGGCCAGAAACATGTTCAGGAGGTCAAAAGGGGACCTCTGTATAGCTGATTTATCATCAAAAGGAGTCTATAACTTTCTATAGTTTGAAAACTTTTGAGGACACTTTGACCACAAATAAGTTCAAAAGGTCAGATATGGACATCTATATGGCTTATGAAGCATCAGAAGGAGTCTATGAGTATGTATAGAAAGCCCAAGATCGAGGACTCTTTGGCCAGAAATATGTTCAGTAGGTCAACAGGGGACCTCTGTATAGCTGATTTATCATCAAAAGGAGTCTATCACTTTATATAGTTTGAAAAAATGTTAGGACACTTTGACCACAAATAAGTTCAAAAGGTCAGATATGGACATCTATATGGCTTATGAAGCATCAGAAGGAGTCTATGAGTATGTATAGAAAGCCCAAGATCAAGGACTCTTTGGCCAGAAATATGTTCTGGAGGTCAAAAGTGGACCTCTGTATAGCTGATTTATCATCAAAAGGAGTCTATAACTTTCTATAGTTTGAAAAAATGTTAGGACACTTTGACCACAAATAAGTTCAAAATGTCAGATATGGAAATCTATATGGCTTATGAAGCACCAGAAGGAGTCTATGAGTATGTATAGAAAGCCTAAGATCGAGGACTATTTGGCCAGAAATATGTTCAGTAGGTCAAAAGGGGCCCTCTGTATAGCTGATTTATCATCAAAAGGAGTCTATAACATTATATAGTTTGAATTTTTTTTAGGACAGTTTGACAAGAAATAAGTTCAAAAGGATAGATATGGATATCTATATGGCTTATGAAGCATCAGAAGGAGTCTATGAGTATGTATAGAAAGCCCAAGATAGAGGTCTCTTTGGCCAGAAATATGTTCCTTGGGTCAAATATGGAATTCTGTATGTCTGACGTAACATCAGAAAGAGTCAACAAGTATATATGGAAAGATCAAGTTTCGAGTACTCACTCCATGGCCAGAAAAAAATTCGGTAGGTCAAATATGGACTTTTGTCAGGATGATATAACATCCGAAGATATCAGTCTGAATGTATAGTGTTAATCTTTTAGGACTCTTTGGCCAGAAATATGTTCAGTATAGGTCAAAAGGGGCCCTATGTATTGCTGATTTATCATCAGAAGGAGACTATAACTTTATATAGTTTGAAAAAATGTTGAGGACACTTTGACCACAAATAAGTTCAAAAGGTCAGATATGGACATCTATATGGCTTATGAAGCATCAGAAGGCGTCTATGAGTATGTATAGAAAGCCCAAGATCAAGGACTCTTTGGCCAGAAATATGTTCAGGAGGTCAAAATGGGACCTCTGTATAGCTGATTTATCATCAAAAGGATTCTATAACTTACATAGTTTGAATTTTTTTTAGGACACTCTGTATAGCTGATTAATCATCAAAAGGAGTCTATAACTTTCTATAGTTTGAAAAAATGTTAGGACAATTTGACCACAAATAAGTTCAAATGGTCAGATATGGACATCTATATGGCTTATGAAGCATCAGAAGGAATCTATGAGTATGTATAGGAAGCCCAAGATCGAGGACTCTTTGGCCAGAAACATGTTCAGGAGGTCAAAAGGGGACCTCTGTATAGCTGATTTATCATCAAAAGGAGTCTATAACTTTCTATAGTTTGAAAACTTTTGAGGACACTTTGACCACAAATAAGTTCAAAAGGTCAGATATGGACATCTATATGGCTTATGAAGCATCAGAAGGAGTCTATGAGTATGTATAGAAAGCCCAAGATCGAGGACTCTTTGGCCAGAAATATGTTCAGTAGGTCAACAGGGGACCTCTGTATAGCTGATTTATCATCAAAAGGAGTCTATCACTTTATATAGTTTGAAAAAATGTTAGGACACTTTGACCACAAATAAGTTCAAAAGGTCAGATATGGACATCTATATGGCTTATGAAGCATCAGAAGGAGTCTATGAGTATGTATAGAAAGCCCAAGATCAAGGACTCTTTGGCCAGAAATATGTTCTGGAGGTCAAAAGGGGACCTCTGTATAGCTGATTTATCATCAAAAGGAGTCTATAACTTTCTATAGTTTGAAAAATTTTGAGGACACTTTGACCACAAATAAGTTCAAAATGTCAGATATGGACATCTATATGGCTTATGAGGCATCAGAAGGAGTCTATGAGTATGTATAGAAAGCATAAGATCGAGGACTGTTTGGCCAGAAATATGTTTAGGAGGTCAAAAGTTGACCTCTGTATAGCTGATTTATCATCAAAAGGAGTCTATAACATTATATAGTTTGAATTTTTTTTAGGACACTTTGACAAGAAATAAGTTCAAAAGGATAGATATGGATATCTATATGGCTTATGAAGCATCAGAAGGAGTTTATGAGTATGTATAGAAAGCCCAAGATAGAGGTCTCTTTGGCCAGAAATATGTTCCTTGGGTCAAATATGGAATTCTGTATGTCTGACGTAACATCAGAAAGAGTCAACAAGTATATATGGAAAGATCAAGTTTCGAGTACTCACTCCATGGCCAGAAAAAAATTCGGTAGGTCAAATATGGACTTTTGTCAGGATGATATAACATCCGAAGATATCAGTCTGAATGTATAGTGTTAATCTTTTAGGACTCTTTGGCCAGAAATATGTTCAGTAGGTCAAAAGGGGACACCCTTATTCCTCAAATAAGAATTCAATTTTTAAATATTTTTCCAGTACTGAAGTTAAAATTTTAAGAACAAAATTTCTTAAATTTCCAGTTGCACCCAAAGCAAAGGAAGTGCATTTTAAAATTCTTAATGAAGTGTATCCATCTAAAGAATTTTTGAGATATCGATTCGGTTTTGAGGTTAATTGTTGCTCATTTTGTGATGATCAGATTGAAACAACAGAACATCTGTTTTATGAATGTAAATTTGCTTATACCTTTTGGGAGGATTTGCATTACTGGCTATTTCCTAAATTTGAAGATTTGCCTGCATTAACAAAGGAAAATATAATTTTTGGTATGTTTATGAAAGATGAAGCGCATGACTTGGCAGTTAATACGTTCATAATCCTGGGGAAATTCTTTTTACACAAGAATAGATTCCTGAAAACACTTCCAAACTTTAATGTTTTTCATAGAGAACTGTGTCATTACTTTTTATCACTAAAGTTAATGAAGAAAAAGAATGCCTTAATCTTATCTACTTTGATAGAGGATGTGAATCTTTCTGAAAAGTGAAAACCCCTAGTTGTTGTTGTGTCTCTTTCTCTTTTTTTTATTATTTTTTTATTTTTATTTTTTTTATTATTTGTATTTTCTATCATATGTAAGGTGCTTGTCTGTTGTCTGTGAAGACGTTTCATTTGTTGTACCAGGCCAATTATGGTTGTTAATATTGTTCAATAAAAAAAAAAAGGTCAAAAGGGGACCTCTGTATAGCTGATTTATCATCAGAAGGAGACTATAACTTTACATAGTTTGAAAAATTTTGAAGAAACTTTGACCAGAAATAAGTTCAAAAGGTCAGATATGGACATCTATATGGCTTATGAAGCATCAGAAGGAATCTATGAGTATGTATAGAAAGCCCAAGATTGAGGACTCTTTGGCCAGAAACATGTTCAGTAGATCAAAAGGGGACTTCTGTATAGCTGATTTATCATCAAAAGGAGTCTATAACTTTATATAGTTTGAATTTTTTTTAGGACACTTTGACCACAAATAAGTTCAAAAGGTCAGATATGGACATCTATATGGCTTATGAGGCATCAGAAGGAGTCTATGAGTATGTATAGAAAGCATAAGATCGAGGACTCTTTGGCCAGAAATATGTTCAGTAGTTCAAAAGGGGACCTCTGTATAGCTGATTTATCATCCAAAGGAGTCTATAACTTTATATAGTTTGAATTTTTTTTAGGACACTTTGACCACAAATAAGTTCAAAATGTCAGATATGGACATCTATATGGCTTATGAAGCACCAGAAGGAGTCTATGAGTATGTATAGAAATCCCAATATTGAGGACTCTTTGGCCAGAAACATGTTCAGGAGATCAAAAGGGGACCTCTGTATAGCTGACTTATCATCAAAAGGAGTCTATAACTTTATATAGTTAGAATTTTTTTATGACACTTTGACCACAAATAAGTTCAAAAGGTCAGATATGGACATCTATATGGCTTATGAAGCACCAGAAGGAGTCTATGAGTATGTATAGAAAGCATAAGATCGAGGACTCTTTGGCCAGAAATATGTTCAGTAGTTCAAAAGGCCAGAAATATGTTAGATATTGATTATATTATATTATATTATATATTCATAATATATTAGATATTATGCTTCAAAAAGCATCAGAAGGAGTCTATTAGTATGTATAGAAAGCCCCAAGATCAAGGACTCTTTGGTAAGAAATATGTTCACTAGGTCAAAAGGGGACCTCTGTATAGCTGATTTATCATCAAAAGGAGTCTATAACTTTATATAGTTTGAATTTTTTTTTAGGACACTTTGACCACAAATAAGTTCAAAATGTCAGATATGGACATCTATATGGCTTATGAAGCACCAGAAGGAGTCTATGAGTATGTATAAAGCCCCTAGATCAAGGACTCTTTGGCCAGAAACATGTTCAAGAGGTCAAAAGGGGACCTCTGTATAGCTGATTTATCATCAAAAGGAGTCTATAACTTTATATAGTTTGAAAAAATGTTAGGACACTTTTACCACAAATAAGTTCAAAAGGTCAGATATTGACATCTATATGGCTTATGAAGCATCAGAAGGAGTCTATGAGTATGTATAGAAAGCCCCAAGATCAAGGACTCTTTGGCCAGAAATATGTTCAGTAGGTCAAAAGGGGACCTCTGTATAGCTGATTTATCATCAAAAGGAGTCTATAACTTTATATAGTTTGAATTTTTTTTAGGAAACTTTGACCACAAATAAGTTCAAAAGGTCAGATATGGACATCTATATGGCTTATGAAGCACCAGAAGGAGTCTATGAGTATGTATAGAAATCCCAATATCGAGGACTCTTTGGCCAGAAATATGTTCAGTAGGTCAAAAGGGGACCTCTGTATAGCTGATTTATCATCAAAAGGAGTCTATAACTTTATATAGTTTGAATTTTTTTTAGGAAACTTTGACCACAAATAAGTTCAAAAGGTCAGATATGGACATCTATATGGCTTATGAAGCACCAGAAGGAGTCTATGAGTATGTATAGAAAGCATAAGATCGAGGACTCTTTGGCCAGAAATATGTTCAGTAGTTCAAAAGGCCAGAAATATGTTAGATATAGATTATATTATATTATATTATATTATATATTCATAATACATTAGATATTATGCTTCAAAAAGCATCAAAAGGAGTCTATGAGTATGTATAGAAAGCCCCAAGATCAAGGACTCTTTGGTAAGAAATATGTTCAGTAGGTCAAAAGGGGACCTCTGTATAGCTGATTTATCATCAAAAGGAGTCTATAACTTTATATAGTTTGAATTTTCTTTTAAGTCACTTTGACCACAAATAAGTTCAAAAGGTCAGATATGGACATCTATATGGCTTATGAAGCACCAGAAGGAGTCTATGAGTATGTATAGAAATCCCAATATCGAGGACTCTTTGGCCAGAAACATGTTCAAGAGGTCAAAAGGGGACCTCTGAATAGCTGATTTATCATCAAAAGGAGTCTATAACTTTATATAGTTTGAATTTTTTTTAGGAAACTTTGACCACAAATAAGTTCAAAAGGTCAGATATGGACATCTATATGGTTTATGAAGCATCAGAAGGAGTCTATGAGTATGTATAGAAAGCCCCAAGATCAAGGACTCTTTGGCCAGAAATATGTTCAGTAGGTCAAAAGGGGACCTCTGTATAGCTGATTTATCATCAAAAGGAGTCTATAACTTTATATAGTTTGAATTTTTTTTAGGAAACTTTGACCACAAATAAGTTCAAAAGGTCAGATATGGACATCTATATGGCTTATGAAGCATCAGAAGGAGTTGGACTATGAGTATGTATAGAAAGCCCAAGATCGAGGAATCTTTGGCCAACAATATGTTCAAGAGGTCAAATATGGACTTCTGTATGGCTGACGTAACATCAGAAAAAGTCAACGAGTATATATGGAAAGGTCAAGTTTCGAGTACTCCTTGGCCAAAAAAAAATTCAGTATGTCAAATATGGACTTTTGTCAGGAAGATATAACATCCGAAGATATCAATCTGAATGTATAGTGTTAATCATTTAGGACTCTTTGGCCAGAAATATGTTCAGTAGGTCCAAAGGGGACCTCTGAATAGCTGATTTATCATCAGAAAGAGTCTATAACTTTATATAGTTTAAAAACGTTTGATGACCAGAAATAAGTTCAAAAGGTCAGATATGGATATCTATATGGCTTATGTAACATTAGAAGGAGTCTATGAGTATGTATAGAAAGGTCAAGATCGAGAACTCTATGGCCAAAAATATATTCCTTGGGTCAAATATGGACTTCTGTATGGCTGATTTAACATCAGAAGGAGTCTATGAGTTTCTAAGAGTAAAAAACATTTTGAGGATTCTTTGGCCAAAAACATGTTAAATCAGTCAAATATGGCTACACTCTGGCTGACATAACATCACGAGAAGTCTTTATGGTAGGAGAAATATAAATAGTAAGGTAAATGTTCAAGGTCTCTGGCCAGAAATATGTTCAGAAGGTAAAATATGGACTTCTGTATGGCTTATTTAACATCAGAAGGAGTTTATACATTTAGACAAAATCCTTTTGAGAACTCTTTGGTCAAATTTTTTTTCAATCAGTCAAATATGGACTACTGTCTGCCTGATTTTACATTACGAGAAGTCAGTCTATATGTATAGTGAGTTGATGTTCACGGACTCTGGCCATAAATATGTACAGTAGGTCAAAAATAGACCACTGGCTGGTTAATATAACATCACAAGAAGTCAATCTGTAGTATCAAGACAATGTTCAAGAACTCTTTGGCCTGAAATATGTTCAGAAGGTCAAAAGGTGACCTTTGTATAGCTGATTTATTATCAGAAGGAGTCTATAACTTTATATAGCTTAAGTATTATATATTAGAAATATGTTCCTTGGGTCACATATGGACTGATGGACATGGCTGACGTAACATCAGAAGGAGTCAACAAGTATGTATAGAAAGTTCAAGTTTGAGTACTCTTTGGCCCGAATTATGTTTAGTAGGTAAAAAAAGTGACCTCTGTATGGCTGATTTAACATCAGAATTAGTCTATAAGATTATATAGCTTAAGTATTATATATTATATAAGATTATATATATTTAAAACCTTTTAAGGACCCATTGACCAGAAATAAGTTTAACAGGTCAGATATGGACTTCTAAATGGCTTATGAAGCATCAGAAGATGTCTAGAGTATGTACAGAAAGTTCAAGATCGAGTACTCTTTTTCCCAGTAGTTGAAATATGGCTGATTTAACATCAGAAGGAGTCTATAAATTTATAAGAGTAAAAAAAAAAAACATTTCGAGGCCTCTTTGGCCAAAAATGTGTTCAATCGGTCAAATATCGACTACTCCTTGCCTGAGTTAACATCACGAGAAGTCAATATGTACGTATAGTAAGTTAAGTTTCATGGTCTCTTGGCAGAAATATGTTTAGTAGGTCAAAAATGTACTTTTTTTTTATGGGTGATGTAACATCAGAAGGAGTCTATAAGTTTGTTTAAAAACCTTTGAGGACCCTTTGACCAGAAATAAGTTCAATAGGTCAAATATGCACCTCTATATGGCTGATTTAATATCAGAAGGAGTCTATAAGTTTATAATATACACAAAATACCTTTTGAGGACTCTTTTGCCAAAAATATGTTCAATCAGTCAAATATGGACTACTGTCTGGCTTACTAAACATACAAGACTGACTTCTTGTGATGTTATATAAGACAAGAGGGACCTCTGTAGGCCTGATTTGACACATGACATATGTGCATTGGCATTGCACAATAACTAACTTATTCATTTTTTCTTTTAAGGGAAATTATTGCATTTACCTCTTGCATTACAATGCATAGAATAAACTACTTCATACCTCATGTGCAATGAAAACATAACATGAGTGTTGCATTGCACAAACGATCTAAGAATTAGCGTTGAATAATAATGTATTATTATTATATCTAACTATATCAGTTAGATATTTTATGCAGTGGAATGTAGATAGTTGAGATAGTTATTGTATGTTTGTGATGCACTCATAGCTTATATGTTATTCTTCAATGCACAAAGTTTGATCTTGTGTGAAATGCAATGCAATAGAACATATTGTATTTCCTCAAAGCAAAACGCAATGTAGTTTGGGAATGAGTTACTTCTGGTGTGTAATGCAATGCAAGAAGTGCATAGCCTATATGTTATTCTTCAATGCACAACGTTAGATCGTTAGTGCAATGCAATGCAACAGCACACATGTTATCTCTTTAATGAACATGGGAATGGTTAAGTTCTAGTATGCAATGCAATGCAATGCAATGCAAAAAGTGCATAACCTATATGTTATTCTTCAGTGCACAAAGTTAGATCGTTAGTGCAATGCAATGCAATGCAAAGCAATGTAACGTTGTGCACGTTGTGCAATGCAATGCAATGCAACAACACACGTTATGTCTTTAATCAACATGGGAATGAGGTAGTTCTGGTGTGCAATGCAATGAAATGCAAAAAGTGCATAACCTATATGTTATTCTTGAGTGCACAACGTTACATCGCTAGTGCAATGCAATGCAACAACACACATATCATCTCTTTAAAGAACATGGGAATGAGGTAGTTCTGATGTGCAATGCAATGCAAAAAGTGCATAACCTATATGTTTTTCTTCAGTGCACAACGTTAGATCGTTTGTGCAATAAAATGCAATGCAAGGCAATTGCAACAACACACGTTATCTCTTTAATGAACATGGGAATGATTTAGTAGTCTGGTGTGCAGTGCAATGCAATACAATGCGAAAAGTGCATAACCTATATGTTATTCTTCAGTGCACAACGTTAGATCGTTAGTGCAATGCAATGCAACAACAGACATACCATCTCTTTAATGAACATGGGAATGGTTAAGTTCTAGTGTGCAATGCAATGCAATGCAAAAAGTGCATAACCTATATGTTATTCTTCAGTGCACAAAGTTAGATCGTTAGTGCAATGCAATGCAATGCAATGCAGTACAAGGCATTGCAAATCAATGCAATGCAATGCAATGCAATGCAACAACACACGTTGTCTTTAATCAACATGAGAATGAGGTAGTTCTGGTGTGCAATGCAATGAAAGGCAAAAAGTGCATAACCTATATGTTATTCTTTCGTGCACAAAGTTAGATTGTTAGTGCAATGCAATGCAACAACACACATATCATCTCTATAATGAACTTGGGAATGATTTTGTTCTGGTGTGCAATGCAATGCGAAAAGAGCATAACCTATATGTTATTCTTCAGTGCACAACGTTAGAACGTTAATGCAATGCAGTGCAAAGCAATGCAATGCAATGCAATGCAATGCAATGCAATGCAATGCAATGCAATGCAATGCAAAGCAATGCCATGCCATGCCATGCAAAGCAATGCAATGCAAAGCAATGCAAAGCAAAGCAAAGCAAAGCAATGCAAAGCAATGATGCAAAGCAATGATGCAAAGCAATGATGCAAAGCAATGATGCAAAGCAATGATGCAAAGCAATGCAAAGCAATGCAAAGCAATGCAACAACACACGTTATGTCTTTAATGAACATGGGAATGATTTAGTTCTGGTGTGCAATGCAATGCAATACGTGCATAACCTATATGTTATTCTTCAGTGCACAACGTTAGATCGTTAGTGCAATGCAATGCAATGCAATGCACCAACAAAAGTTATCTCTTTAATGAACATGGGAATGGTTAAGTTCTAGTGTGTAATGCAATGCAATGCAAAAAGTGCATAACCTATATGTTATTCTTCAGTGCACAAAGTTAGATCGTTAGTGCAATGCAATGCAATGCAATGCAATGCAAATGCAAAGCAATGCAAATGCAATGCAGTACAAGGCATTGCAAATCAATGCAATGCAATGCAATGCAACAACACACGTTATGTCTTTAATCAACATGGGAATGAGGTAGTTCTGGTGTGCAATGCAATGGAATGCAAAAAGTGCATAACCTATATGTTATTCTTTCGTGCACAAAGTTAGATTGTTAGTGCAATGCAATGCAATTTAATGCAATGCAGTGCAAAGCAATGCAATGCAATGCAATGCAATGCAATGCAATGCAGTGCAAAGCAATGCAATGCAATGCAATGCAATGCAATGCAATGCAGTGCAAAGCAATGCAATGCAATGCAATGCAACAACACACATATCATCTCTGTAATGAACTTGGGAATGATTTTGTTCTGGTGTGCAATGCAATGCGAAAAGAAGATAACCTATATGTTATTGTTCAGTGCACAACGTTAGATCGTTAGTGCAATGCAATGCAGTGCAAAGCAATGCAATGCAAAGCAATGCAGAGCAATGCAGAGCAATGCAAAGCAATGCAAAGCAATGCAAAGCAATGCAAATCAATGCAATGCAATGCAAATCAATGCAATGCAATGCAATGCAATGCAATACAATGCAATGCAACAACACACGTTATGTCTTTAATGAACATGGGAATGATTTAGTTCTGGTGTGCAATGCAATGCAAAAAGTGCATAACCTATATGTTATTCTTCAGTGCACAACGTTAGAGCGTTAGTGTAATGCAATGCAATGTAATGCAGTGCAAAGCAATGCAAATCAATATAGTGCAATACAATGCAATGCAACAACACACGTTATGTCTTTAATCAACATGGGAATGAGGTAGTTCTGGTGTGCAATGCAATGCAAAAAGTGCATAACATATGTTATTCTTCAGTGCACAACGTTAGAGCGTTAATGCAATGCAATTCAATGCAATGCAATGCAATACAACAACACACATATCATCTCTATAATGAACTTGGGGATGATTTTGTTCTGGTGTGAAATGCAATGCGAAAAGAGCATAACCTATATGTTATTCTTCAGTGCACAACGTTAGATCTTTAGTGCATTGCAATGCAAAGCAAAGCAATGCAAATGAATGTAATGCAACGCAAAACATTGCATTGCAATACATTGCAACGCAAAACATTGCATTGCAATACATTGCAATGCAATGCAATGCAATACAATGCAATACAATGCAATGCAACAACACACGTTATGTCTTTAATGAACATTGGAATGATTTAGTTCTGGTATGCAATGCAATGCAATGCAACAAGTGCATGACCTATATGTTATTCTTCAGTGCACAACGTTAGATCGTTAGTGCAATGCAATGCAAAGCAATGCAATTGTAATGCAACGCAAAACATTGCATTGCAATACATTGCAATGCAATGCAATGCAATACAATGCAATGCAACAACACACGTTATGTCTTTAATGAACATGGGAATGATTTAGTTCTGGTATGCAATGCAATGCGAAAAATGCATAACCTATATGTTATTCTTCAGTGCACAACGTTAGATCGTTAGTGCAATGCAATGCAGTGCAAAGTAATGCAAAGCAATGCAAATCAATGCAATGCAATACAATGCAATGCAATGCAACAACACGTGTTATGTCTTTAATGAACATGGGAATGATTTAGTTTTGGTGTGCAGTGCAATGCAATGCAAAAAGTGCATAACCTATATGTTATTCTTCAGTGCACAACGTTAGATCGTTTGTGCAATGCAATACAATGCAATGCACCAACAAACGTTATCTCTTTTATGAACATGGGAATGATTTAGTTCTGGTGTGCAATGCAAAAAGTGCAAAAAGTGCATACTTATATGTTATTCTTCAGTGCACAACGTTAGATCGTTAGTGCAATGCAATGTAATGCAACAACAAACGTTATGTCTTTAATCAACATGGGAATGAGGTAGTTCAGTTGTACAATGCAATGCAAAAAGTGCATAACCTATATGTTATTCTTCAATGCACAACGATAGATCGTGTGTGCAATGCAATGCAACAACACACGTTATCTTTGTAATGAACATGGGATCGAGTAGTTCTGTTGTGCAATGCAATGCAAGTAGTTCACATACTATATGTTATTCTTCAATGCACAACGTTAGACAGTTTGTGCAAAGCAACAACACATATGTTATCTCTCTAATGAACATGGCATTGAGTTAGTTTTGGTGTGCAATGCAATGCAATGCAAGATGTGCATAACCTATGTTTCTTTAATGATGCTCAACGTTAGATCGTTTGTGCAAAGCACATAATGTTATAAGAATGAGCTATACATAGGTACGCTTTTGACCTGCTGAACATATTTCTGGCCAAAGAGTCCTTAAAGATGTTATATCATCCTGACAAAGGTCCAAATTTGACACTGAATTTTTTTCAGAGTACTCGAAACCTGACCTTACCATTTATACTCGTTGACTTTTTCTGATGTTACGTCAGCCATAAAGATGTCCATATTTGACCCAAGGAACATATTTTTGGCCAAAGAGTCCTCGATCTTGGGCTTTCTACTCAGCTATACACACCTTTTGACCTATACTGAACATATTTCTGGCCAAAGAGTCCTAAAAGATTAACACTATACATTCAGACTGATATCTTCGGATGTTATATCATCCTGACAAAAGTCCATATTTGACCTACCGAATTTTTTTCTGGCCATGGAGTGAGTACTCGAAACTTGATCTTTCCATATATACTTGTTGACTCTTTCTGATGTTACGTCAGACATACAGAATTCCATATTTGACCCAAGGAACATATTTCTGGCCAAAGAGACCTCTATCTTGGGCTTTCTATACATACTCATAGACTCCTTCTGATGCTTCATAAGCCATATAGATATCCATATCTATCCTTTTGAACTTATTTCTTGTCAAAGTGTCCTAAAAAAAATTCAAACTATATAATGTTATAGACTCCTTTTGATGATAAATCAGCTATACAGAGGGCCCCTTTTGACCTACTGAACATATTTCTGGCCAAATAGTCCTCGATCTTGGGTTTTCTATACATAGTCATAGACTCCTTCTTGTGCTTCATAAGCCATATAGATTTCCATATCTGACATTTTGAACTTATTTGTGGTCAAAGTGTCCTAACATTTTTTCAAACTATAGAAAGTTATAGACTCCTTTTGATGATAAATCAGCTATAGGCCCCTTTTGACCTCCTGAACATATTTCTGGCCAAAGAGTTCTCGATCTTATGCTTTCTATACATACTCATAGACTCCTTCTGATGCCTCATAAGCCATATAGATGTCCATATCTGACATTTTGAACTTATTTGTGGTCAAAGTGTCCTCAAAATTTTTCAAACTATAGAAAGTTATAGACTCCTTTTGATGATAAATCATCTATACAGAGGTCAACTTTTGACCTCCTAAACATATTTCTGGCCAAACAGTCCTTGATCTTGGGGCTTTCTATACATACTCATAGATTCCTTCTGATGCTTCATAAGCCATATAGATGTCCATATCTGACCTTTTGAACTTATTTGTGGTCAAAGTGTCCTAAAATTTTTCAAACTATATAAAGTTATAGACTCCTTTTGATGATAAATCAGCTATACAGAGGTCCCCTTTTGACATCCTAAACATATTTCTGGCCAAAGAGTCCTTGATCTTGGGCTTTCTATACATACTCATAGACTCCTTCTGATGCTTCATAAGCCATATAGATGTCCATATCTGACCTTTTGAACTTATTTGTGGTCAAAGTGTCCTAAAATTTTTCAAACCATATATAGTTATAGACTCCTTTTGAAGATAAATCAGCTATACAGAGGGCCCCTTTTGACCTCCAGAACATATTTCTGGCCAAAGAGCCCTCGATCTTGCGATTTCAATACATACTCATAGACTCCTTCTGATGCTTCATAAGCCATATAGATGTCCATATCTGACCTTTTGAACTTATTTGTGGTCAAAGTGTCCTCAAAATTTTTCAAACTATAGTAAGTTATAGACTCCTTTTGATGATAAATCAGCTATACAGAGGGCCCCTTTTGACCTACTGAACATATTTCTGGCCAAAGAGTCCTCGATCTTGCGTTTTCTATACATACTCATAGACTCCTTCTGATGCTTCATAAGCCATATAGATGTCCATATCTGACCTTTTGAACTTATTTGTGGTCAAAGTGTCCTCAAAAGTTTTCAAACTATAGAAAGTTAAAGACTCCTTTTGATGATAAATCAGCTATACAGAGGTCCCCTTTTGACCTACTGAACATATTTCTGGCCAAAGAGTCCTCGATCTTGGGCTTTCTATACATACTCATAGACTCCTTCTGATGCTTCATAAGCCATATAGATTTCCATATCTGACATTTTGAACTTATTTGTGGTCAGTGTCCTTAAAAAAATTCAAACTATGTAAGTTATAGAATCCTTTTGATGATAAATCAACTAGACTAAGCCAGGATTAGACCATAGATCAATTAGGACATTTAAGTAATTTTTATAAACATGCTTAGAAAAAAAACATTACCGATGTGCATCTTAAAACTAAAAAGGCACTGATATATTTTTAAGATCAGTCAGTGCAAGTTTATTTCAGTGGAAACAGCTCAGACTTACATTTTAGTCTAGGACTAGTCTTAAGCCCTGTCTGTGAAACCAGGGGATAGACTCCTTCTGATGCTTCATAAGCCATATAGATGTCCATATCTGACCTTTTGAACTTATTTGTGGTCAAACTGTCCTAAAAAAAATTCAAACTATGTAAGTTATAGAATCCTTTTGATGATAAATCAGCTATACAGAGGTCCCATTTTGACCTCCTGAACATATTTCTGGCCAAAGAGTCCTTGATCTTGGGCTTTCTATACATACTCATAGACGCCTTCTGATGCTTCATAAGCCATATAGATGTCCATATCTGACCTTTTGAACTTATTTGTGGTCAAAGTGTCCTCAACATTTTTTCAAACTATATAAAGTTATAGTCTCCTTCTGATGATAAATCAGCTATACATAGGGCCCCTTTTGACCTATACTGAACATATTTCTGGCCAAAGAGTCCTAAAAGATTAACACTATACATTCAGACTGATATCTTCGGATGTTATATCATCCTGACAAAAGTCCATATTTGACCTACCGAATTTTTTTCTGGCCATGGAGTGAGTACTCGAAACTTGATCTTTCCATATATACTTGTTGACTCTTTCTGATGTTACGTCAGACATACAGAATTCCATATTTGACCCAAGGAACATATTTCTGGCCAAAGAGACCTCTATCTTGGGCTTTCTATACATACTCATAGACTCCTTCTGATGCTTCATAAGCCATATAGATATCCATATCTAGCCTTTTGAACTTATTTCTTGTCAAAGTGTCCTAAAAAAAATTCAAACTATATAATGTTATAGACTCCTTTTGATGATAAATCAGCTATACAGAGGGCCCCTTTTGACCTACTGAACATATTTCTGGCCAAATAGTCCTCGATCTTAGGCTTTCTATACATACTCATAGACTCCTTCTGGTGCTTCATAAGCCATATAGATTTCCATATCTGACATTTTGAACTTATTTGTGGTCAAAGTGTCCTAACATTTTTTGAAACTATAGAAAGTTATAGACTCCTTTTGATGATAAATCAGCTACGGCCCCTTTTGACCTCCTGAACATATTTCTGGCCAAAGAGTTCTCGATCTTATGCTTTCTATACATACTCATAGACTCCTTCTGATGCCTCATAAGCCATATAGATGTCCATATCTGACATTTTGAACTTATTTGTGGTCAAAGTGTCCTCAAAATTTTTCAAACTATAGAAAGTTATAGACTCCTTTTGATGATAAATCAGCTATACAGAGGTCAACTTTTGACCTCCTAAACATATTTCTGGCCAAACAGTCCTCGATCTTATGCTTTCTATACATACTCATAGACTCCTTCTGATGCCTCATAAGCCATATAGATGTCCATATCTGACATTTTGAACTTATTTGTGGTCAAAGTGTCCTCAAAATTTTTCAAACTATAGAAAGTTATAGACTCCTTTTGATGATAAATCAGCTATACAGAGGTCAACTTTTGACCTCCTAAACATATTTCTGGCCAAACAGTCCTTGATCTTGGGGCTTTCTATACTCATAGATTCCTTCTGATGCTTCATAAGCCATATAGATGTCCATATCTGACCTTTTGAACTTATTTGTGGTCAAAGTGTCCTAACATTTTTCAAACTATATAAAGTGATATACTCCTGTTGATGATAAATCAGCTATACAGAGGTCCCCTGTTGACCTACTGAACATATTTCTGGCCAAAGAGTCCTCGATCTTGGGCTTTCTATACATACTCATAGACTCCTTCTGATGCTTCATAAGCCATATAGATGTCCATATCTGACCTTTTGAACTTATTTGTGGTCAAAGTGTCCTCAAAAGTTTTCAAAGTATAGAAAGTTATAGACTCCTTTTGATGATAAATCAGCTATACAGAGGTCCCCTTTTGACCTCCAGAACATATTTCTGGCCAAAGAGTCCTCGATCTTGGGCTTTCTATACATACTCATAGACGCCTTCTGATGCTTCATAAGCCATATAGATTTCCATATCTGACCTTTTGAACTTATTTGTGGTCAAAGTGTCCTAACATTTTTTCAAACTATATAAAGTTATAGACTCCTTTTGATGATAAATCAGCTATACAGAGGTCCCCTTTTGACCTCCAGAACATATTTCTGGCCAAAGAGTCCTTGATCTTGGGCTTTCTATACATACTCATAGACTCCTTCTGATGCTTCATAAGCCATATAGATGTCCATATCTGACCTTTTGAACTTATTTGTGGTCAAAGTGTCCTAACATTTTTTCAAACTATATAAAGTTATAGACTCCTTTTGATGATAAATCAGCTATACAGAGGTCCCTTTTTGACCTCCTGAACATGTTTCTGGCCAAAGAGTCCTCGATCTTGGGCTTTCTATACATACTCATAGACTCCTTCTAATGCTTCATAAGCCATATAGATGTCCATATCTGACCTTTTGAACTTATTTGTGGTCAAAGTGTCCTCAAAATTTTTCAAACTATAGAAAGTTATAGACTCCTTTTGATGATAAATCAGCTATACAGAGGTCCCTTTTTGACCTCCTGAACATGTTTCTGGCCAAAGAGTCCTCGATCTTGGGCTTCCTATACATACTCATAGATTCCTTCTGATGCTTCATAAGCCATATAGATGTCCATATCTGACCATTTGAACTTATTTGTGGTCAAAGTGTCCTAACATTTTTTCAAACTATAGAAAGTTATAGACTCCTTTTGATGATAAATCAGCTATACAGAGGGCCCCTTCTGACCTACTGAACATATTTCTGGCCAAAGAGTCTTCGATCTTGCGTTTTCTATACATACTCATAGACTCCTTCTGATGCTTCATAAGCCATATAGATGTCCATATCTGACCTTTTGAACTTATTTGTGGTCAAAGTGTCCTCAAAATTTTTCAAACTATAGAAAGTTATAGACTCCTTTTGATGATAAGTCAGCTATACAGAGGTCCCCTTTTGACCTCCTGAACATATTTTTGGCCAAAGAGTCCTCGATCTTGGGCTTTCTATACATACTCATAGACGCCTTCTGATGCTTCATAAGCCATATAGATGTCCATATCTGACCTTTTGAACTTATTTGTGGTCAAAGTGTCCTAAAAAAAATTCAAACTATGTAAGTTATAGAATCCTTTTGATGATAAATCAGCTATACAGAGGTCCCATTTTGACCTCCTGAACATATTTCTGGCCAAAGAGTCCTTGATCAAAGACGCCTTCTGATGCTTCATAAGCCATATAGATGTCCATATCTGACCTTTTGAACTTATTTGTGGTCAAAGTGTCCTCAACATTTTTTCAAACTATATAAAGTTATAGTCTCCTTCTGATGATAAATCAGCTATACATAGGGCCCCTTTTGACCTATACTGAACATATTTCTGGCCAAAGAGTCCTAAAAGATTAACACTATACATTCAGACTGATATCTTCGGATGTTATATCATCCTGACAAAAGTCCATATTTGACCTACCGAATTTTTTTCTGACCAAGGAGTGAGTACTCGAAACTTAACCTTTTCATATATACTTGTTGACTCTTTCTGATGTTACGTCAGACATACAGAATTCCATATTTGACCCAAGGAACATATTTCTTGCCAAAGAGTCCTCGATCTTGGGCTTTCTATACATACTCATAGACTCCTTCTGATGCTTCATAAGCCATATATATGTCCATATCTATCCTTTTGAACTTATTTCTGGTCAAAGTGTCCTCAAAATTTTTCAAACTATATAAAGTTATAGACTCCTTCTGATAAAAAAGAGTCCTCAATCTTGAACTTTGCATTCTCACTCCTAGACTCCTTCTGATGGTTCATAAGCCACATATAGAATTCCATATTTGACCTACTGAACTTATTTCTGGTCAAATGGTCCTCAAAGGGTTTCTTATTATGTTAATTCAGCCATACAGAGGTTCCTATTTGAACTACTGAACACATTTTTGGCCAAAGAGTCTTTGAACATTAACTTTCTCTGCTTATTGACTTCTCTTAATAATACATTAGCCATAAAAAAGTCCATATTTGACCTACTAATATATTTCTAGTCAAAGAGTCCCTGATCTTGACCTTTCTGTACATGCTCATTGACAGCTTCTGATGAATGATCAGCCTGAATGATCAGCCTGAAAGATGTCCATACTTGACCCATTGAATATATTTCTGACCATAGAGTCCTCGATCTTGAACTTTCTAAACATACTTGTAGACTTGTTAATTAATTATCTGCTATCCAATGTATTTGAACAGTAGTTCAAATTTTATATTTTGAACATATTTCTAGACATGAAACATGAGACTAATTGCTTTTACAATCCTTCTGATGTTTCATCAGCCATACAGTATAGTTCAAATTTGACCTATTGAACATTTCTATAACCAAAGTGTCCTCGATCTTGATCGTTCTATACATAATCATAGGCTTGTTCTGATGTTTCATCATTGAGACAGAAGTCAGTTATTGACCTACTGAACATATTTCTGGCAAAAGAATCATCAAAGTTTAACTTACTGTTCCTTCTCCTAGACTATTTTTGATTTTACATCCACCATACAGTAGTCCATATTTGACCAAGAGAACATATTTCTGGCCAAAAGAGTCGTCAAAAGGTATGTTTATATGCATTCTCATCGACTACTTTTGATGTTAAATCAACCATATTGTTAGTCCAAATTTGACCCATTGAACATATATCTGGCCAAAGAGACCTAGAACTTTAATTATCTATCACTAACATGTCTATCTCCTTCTGATTTTTCATCACCCAGGCTATTATCCATATTTGACAATTGAACATATTTCCGGGTGGAAGAGTCCTTGATCTTTCTATACGTACTCATAGACGCTTTCAGATAGTACTTCAGCCAAAAAATGATCCATAATTGACTACTAAACTCATTTCTGAGCGATGGGTTTATAATCTTGATTTCTCTATACATTGACTCCTTCTGATGTTACAATAGCAAAACATTATTGTATTGTATTGTATCAATATGACCTATTAAACCTATTTCTGACCAATGAGTCTATGAACATTTTTCAATACATACTCAATGACTCCTGATTTTACAACAGCAATATAGTATTTCAAAATTTGATCAATTGAACATATTTCTGGCCAAAGAGACCTTGATCTTATTCTTTCTATACATACTCCTTCTGATGTTTCATCAGCCAGATAATTGTCCACAATTGACCTACTGAACATTTTTCTGCCCGAAGAGTCTATGAACTTGAACTTTCTATACATAATCATTTACTTCTGATGTTTCTTCAGCCATACAGTAGTCCAGATTTGACATGTTGAACATATTTCTGACCAAAGAGATTTTGATCTTGAACTTTCTATTCATAATTATAGACTCTTTCAGAAAGTTACATCGGACAGACAATTGTCCATATTAATTATTAAACATATTTCTGGCCAACAAGTCCATGAACTTGAACATTCTGGACATGCTAATTGACTCCTTTTAGTGTTTCATCAGCCAGACATTAGTCCATAATTGACCTACTGAACATATTGCTGCCCGAAGAGTCTTGAACTTGAACTTTCTATATAGGCTCATTGACTCCTTCTGATGTTTCACAAGCAGACAATAGTCCATAATTGACCCTCTGAACATATTTATAGTAAAAGAGTCCTCTGTCTTGAACTTTCTATAGATTCTCAGTGACTCCATATAGATAATTGACCCACTGAACATATTTCTACCTGAAGAGTCTTTGAACTTGAACTTTCTATTCATAATCTTCTTCCTCAATCTTCATTGACTTCTGATTCATCAGCCAGACAGCAGTCCATATTTGACTCACTAAACATATTTCTGGCAAAAGAGTCCTCCATCTTGAACCTTTTAAACATACTCATAGACTCTTTCTGGTGTTTCATCAGCCATGCAGTAGTTCTGATTTGACATAATGAACATATTTCTGACCGAAGAGTCCTCGATCTTGAACTTTCTATTCATACTTATAGACTCTTTCAGATAGTACATCGGCCAGACAATTGTAGATATTGACTATTGAAGTAAAAGAGTTCTCGATATTGAACTTTCTATACATTCTCAGTGATGCCTTATTTTGTTTCTTTAGCCATACAGAAGTCCAGATTTGACATGTTGAACATATTTCTGACTTGAAAATTTTGTACATGCTAATTGACTCCTTTTAGTGTTTCATCAGCCAGACAGTAGTCAATAATGGACCTACTGAAAATATTTCTGGTAAAAGAGTCCTCGATTTTGAACTTTCTATACATTCTCAGTGACGCCTTATTTTGTTTCTTTAGCCATAAAGTAGTTCAGATTTAACATGTTGAACATATTTCTGACTGAAGAGTCCTTGATCTTGAACTTTCTATTCACACTTATAGACTCCTTCAGATAGTACATCGGCCAGACAACTGTCCATAATGACTTTCTTTTTTTTTTTTTTTTTTTGGCCAACGAGTCTATGTACTTGAACATACATGCTCATTGACTCCTTTTAGTGCTTCATTAGCCAGAGAGTACTCCATAATTTACCTACTGAACATATTTCTAGTAAAAGAGTCCTCGATCTTGAACATTCTATACATGCTCATTGACTCCTTATGCTGTTTCTTTCTACACATAGTCGTTTACTCCATCTGATGTTACATCAGCCATAAAGAAGTCCATAATTGACCCAAGGGACATATTTGTGGCCAATCTTGAACTTTCTATACATACTCATAGTCTCCTTCTGATTCTTCATAAGCCATATTTATGTCCATATTTATGACTTATTATTATTTCTGGTCAAAGGTTCCTCAAAAGTTTTTAAACTATGTAAAATTATAGACTCCATCTGATGATAAATCAGACCAAAAGAGGTCAAATTTTGACTCTTGAGTCAATATGTATAGAGAGTTAATGTTCAATGATTCTTTGGCCAAAAATATATTCAGAGGGTCACATACCTGTTAAAGTGATGTATCATCAGAAGAATGAGTATTTAGTAAGTTAACTTGTGAGGACCTTTTTGCCAAAAATATTTTCAATTCGCCAGATATGGACATCTATATAGCTAATGAAGAATCAGAAAGAGTCAATGAGTATATATAGAATGGTCAAGTATGTCAAATATGGACTTTTGTCATGATGATATAACATCCGAAGATATCAATCTGAATGTATAGTGTTAATCTTTAAGGACTCTTTGGCCAGTAATATTTTCGGACATCAGAAGGAGTCTATAGATTATGACAGACAAAATCCTTTTGAGAACTCTTTGGTCAAATTTTTTTTCAATCGGTCAAATATGGACTACTGCCTGTCTGGTTTGGCATTGCAAGAAGTCAGTCTATATTGTATAGTGAGTTAATGTTCACGGACTCTGGCCAGAAATATTTTCAGTAGGTCAAAAATAGACTACTGGCTGGTTAATATAACATCACAACAAGTCAATCTGTAGTCAAAAGTCAAAAGTTCAAGCAAGATAATGTTCAAGAACTCTTTGGCCAGAAATATGTTCAAAAGGTCAAAAGGCCTATACTTTGTATAGCTGATTTATCATCAGAAAGAGTCTATAACTTTATATAGTTTAAAAACTTTTGATGACCAGAAATAAGTTCAAAAGGTCAGATATGGATATCTATATGGCTTATGTAACATTAGAAGGAGTCTATGAGTATGTATAGAAAGGTCAAGATCGAGAACTCTATGGCCATAAATATATTCCTTGGGTCAAATATGGACTTCTGTATGGCCGATTTAACATCAGAAGGAGTCTATGAGTTTCTAAGAGTAAAAAACATTTTGAGGATTCTTTGGCCAAAAACATGTTAAATCAGTCAAATATGGCTACAGTCTGGCTGACATAACATCACGAGAAGTCTTTATGGTAGGAGAAATATAAATAGTAAGGTAAATGTTCAAGGTCTCTGGCCAGAAATATGTTCAGAAGGTCAAATATGGACTTCTGTATGGCTGATTTAACATCAGAAGGAGTCTATACATTTATGATAGACAAAATCCTTTAGAGAACTCTTTGGTCAATTTTTTTTTTTCAATCAGTCAAATATGGAGTACTGTCTGCCTGATTTTACATTACGAGAAGTCAGTCTATATGTATAGTGAGTTGATGTTCACGGACTCTGGCCAGAAATATGTTCAGTAGGTCAAAAATAGACTACTGGCTGGTTAATATAACATCACAACAAGTCAATCTGTAATATAGCAAGATAATGTTCAAGAACTCTTTGGCCAGAAACATGTTCAGAAGGTCAAAAGGTGACCTTGGTATAGCTGATTTATTATCAGAAGGAGTCTATAACTTTATATAGTTTGAATTTTTTTTAGGACACTTTGACCACAAATAAGTTCAAAAGGTCAGATATGGACATCTATATGGCTTATGAGGCATCAGAAGGAGTCTATGAGTATGTATAGAAAGCATAAGATCGAGGACTCTTTGGCCAGAAATATGTTCAGTAGTTCAAAAGGCCAGAAATATGTTAGATATTGATTATATTATATTATATTATATATTCATAATATATTAGATATTATGCTTAAAAAAGCATCAGAAGGAGTCTATTAGTATGTATAGAAAGCCCCAAGATCAAGGACTCTGGTAAGAAATATGTTCAGTAGGTCAAAAGGGGACGTCTGTATAGCTGATTTATCATCAAAAGGAGTCTATAACTTTATATAGTTTGAATTTTTTTTTAGGACACTTTGACCACAAATAAGTTCAAAATGTCAGCTATGGACATCTATATGGCTTATGAAGCACCAGAAGGAGTCTATGAGTATGTATAGAAAGCCCCAAGATCAAGGAATCTTTGGCCAGAAACATGTTCAAGAGGTCAAAAGGGGACCTCTGTATAGCTGATTTATCATCAAAAGGAGTCTATAACTTTATATAGTTTCAAAAAATGTTAGGACACTTTTACCACAATTAAGTTCAAAAGGTCAGATATTGACATCTATATGGCTTATGAAGCATCAGAAGGAGTCTATGAGTATGTATAGAAAGCCCCAAGATCAAGGACTCTTTGGCCAGAAACATGTTCAGTAGATCAAAAGGGGACCTCTGTATAGCTGATTTATCATCAAAAGGAGTCTATAACTTTATATAGTTTGAATTTTTTTTAGGACACTTTGACCACAAATAAGTTCAAAAGGTCAGATATGGACATCTATATGGCTTATGAAGCACCAGAAGGAGTCTATGAGTATGTATAGAAATCCCAATATCGAGGACTCTTTGGCCAGAAACATGTTCAGGAGGTCAAAAGGGGACCTCTGAATAGCTGATTTATCATCAAAAGGAGTCTATAACTTTATATAGTTTGAATTTTTTTATGACACTTTGACCACAAATAAGTTCAAAAGGTCAGATATGGACATCTATATGGTTTATGAAGCATCAGAAGGAGTCTATGAGTATGTATAGAAAGCCCCAAGATCAAGGACTCTTTGGCCAGAAATATGTTCAGTAGGTCAAAAGGGGACCTCTGTATAGCTGATTTATCATCAAAAGGAGTCTATAACTTTATATAGTTTGAATTTTTTTTAGGAAACTTTGACCACAAATAAGTTCAAAAGGTCAGATATGGACATCTATATGGCTTATGAGGCATCAGAAGGAGTCTATGAGTATGTATAGAAAGCATAAGATCGAGGACTCTTTGGCCAGAAATATGTTCAGTAGTTCAAAAGGCCAGAAATATGTTAGATATAGATTATATTATATTATATTATATTATATATTCATAATATATTAGATATTATGCTTCAAAAAGCATCAGAAGGAGTCTATGAGTATGTATAGAAAGCCCCAAGATCAAGGACTCTTTGGTAAGAAATATGTTCAGTAGGTCAAAAGGGGACCTCTGTATAGCTGATTTATCATCAAAAGGAGTCTATAACTTTATATAGTTTGAATTTTCTTTTAGGACACTTTGACCACAAATAAGTTCAAAATGTCAGATATGGACATCTATATGGCTTATGAAGCACCAGAAGGAGTCTATGAGTATGTATAGAAATCCCAATATCGAGGACTCTTTGGCCAGAAACATGTTCAAGACGTCAAAAGGGGACCTCTGAATAGCTGATTTATCATCAAAAGGAGTCTATAACTTTATATAGGTTGAATTTTTTTATGACACTTTGACCACAAATAAGTTCAAAAGGTCAGATATGGACATCTATATGGTTTTTGAAGCATCAGAAGGAGTCTATGAGTATGTATAGAAAGCCCCAAGATCAAGGACTCTTTGGCCAGAAATATGTTCAGTAGGTCAAAAGGGGACCTCTGTATAGCTGATTTATCATCAAAAGGAGTCTATAACTTTATATAGTTTGAATTTTTTTTAGGAAACTTTGACCACAAATAAGTTCAAAAGGTCAGATATGGACATCTATATGGCTTATGAGGCATCAGAAGGAGTCTATGAGTATGTACAGAAAGCATAAGATCGAGGACTCTTTGGCCAGAAATATGTTCAGTAGGTCAAAAGGGGACCTCTGAATAGCTGATTTATCATCAGAAAGAGTCTATAACTTTATATAGTTTAAAAAATGTTATGACCAGAAATAAGTTCAAAAGGTATGATATGGACATCTATATGGCTTATGAAGCATCAGAAGGAGTCTATGAGTATGTATAGAAAGCCCAAGATCGAGGACTCTTTGGCCAGAAATAAGTACAGGAGGTCAAAAGGGGACCTCTGTATAGCTGATTTATCATCAAAAGGAGTCTATAACTTTCTATTGTTTGAAATATTTTGAGGACACTTTGACCACAAATAAGTTCAAAAGGTCAGATATGGACATCTATATGGCTTATGAAGCATCAGAAGGAATCTATGAGTATGTATAGAAAGCCCAAGATTGAGGACTCTTTGGCCAGAAACATGTTCAGTAGATCAAAAGGGGACTTCGGTATAGCTGATTTATCATCAAAAGGAGTCTATAACTTTATATAGTTTGAATTTTTTTTAGGACACTGACCACAAATAAGTTCAAAAGGTCAGATATGGACATCTATATGGCTTATGAAGCACCAGAAGGAGTCTATGAGTATGTATAGAAATCCCAATATCGAGGACTCTTTGGCCAGAAACATGTTCAGGAGATCAAAAGGGGACCTCTGTATAGCTGACTTATCATCAAAAGGAGTCTATAACTTTATATAGTTAGAATTTTTTTTATGACACTTTGACCACAAATAAGTTCAAAAGGTCAGATATGGACATGCTTATGAGGCACCAGAAGGAGTCTATGAGTATGTACAGAAAGCATAAGATCGAGGACTCTTTGGCCAGAAATATGTTCAGTAGGTCAAAAGGGGACCTCTGAATAGCTGATTTATCATCAGAAAGAGTCTATAACTTTATATAGTTTAAAAAATTTGATGACCAGAAATAAGTTCAAAAGGTCAGATATGGACATCTATATGGCTTATGAAGCATCAGAAGGAGTCTATGAGTATGTATAGAAAGCCCCAAGATCAAGGACTCTTTGGTAAGAAATATGTTCAGTAGGTCAAAAGGGGACCTCTGTATAGCTGATTTATCATCAAAAGGAGTCTATAACTTTATATAGTTTGAATTTTTTTAGGACACTTTGACCACAAATAAGTTCAAAAGGTCAGATATGGACATCTATATGGCTTATGAAGCATCAGAAGGAGTCTATGAGTATGTATAGAAAGCCCAAGATTGAGGACTCTTTGGCAAGAAATATGTTCCTTGGGTCAAATATGGAATTCTGTATGTCTGACGTAACATCAGAAAGAGTCAACAAGTCTGTATGGAAAGGTCAAGTTTCGAGAACTCCTTGGCCAGAAGAAAATTCAGTATGTCAAATATGGACTTTTGTCAGGAAGATATAACATCCGAAGATATAAATCTGAATGTATAGTGTTAATCATTTAGGACTCTTTGGCCAGAAATATGTTCAGTAGGTCAAAAGGGGACCTCTGAATAGCTGATTTATCATCAGAAAGAGTCTATAACATTGCTTTGTAACTTATATAGTTACAAAGCAATGATGCAAAGCAATGCAAAGCAATGCAAAGCAATGCAACAACACACGTTATGTCTTTAATGAACTTGGGAATGATTTTGTTCTGGTGTGCAATGCAATGCGAAAAGAGCATAACCTATATGTTATTCTTCAGTGCACAACGTTAGATCGTTAGCAATGCAATGCACGTTAGATCGTTAGCAAAGCAATGCAATGCAATGCAATGCAATGCAATGCAAAGCAATGCAAAGCAATGTAAAGCAATGCAATGCAAAGCAATGCAAAGCAATGCAACAACACACGTTATGTCTTTAATGAACATGGGAATGATTTTTTTCTGGTGTGCAATGCAATGCGAAAAGTGCATAACCTATATGTTATTCTTCAGAGCACAACGTTAGATCGTTTGTGCAATGCAATGCAACAACAAACATTATCTCTTTAATGAACATGGGAATGATTTAGTTCTGATGTGCAATATAATGCAATGCAAAAAGTGCATAACCTATATGTTTTTCTTCAGTGCACAACGTTAGATCGTTTGTGCAATAAAATGCTATGCAATGCAATTGCAACAACACACGTTATCTCTTTAATGAACATGGGAATGATTTAGTAGTCTGGTATGCAATGCAATGCAATGCAAAAAGTGCATAACCTATATGTTATTCTTCAGTGCACAAAGTTAGATCGTTAGTGCAATGCAATGCAATGCAGTACAAGGCATTGCAAATCAATGCAATGCAATGCAATGCAAATGCAACAACACACGTTATGTCTTTAATCAACATGGGAATGAGGTAGTTCTGGTGTGCAATGCAATGCAATGCAATGCAACAACACACATATCATCTCTATAATGAGCTTGGGAATGATTTTGTTCTGGTGTGCAATGCAATGCGAAAAGAGCATAACCTATATGTTATTCTTCAGTGCACAACGTTAGATTGTTAGTGCAATGCAATGCAGTGCAAAGCAATGCAATGCAAAGCAATGCAAAGCAATGCAATGCAATGCAACAACACACGTTATGTCTTTAATGAACATGGGAATGATTTAGTTCTGGTGTGCAATGCAATGCAATACGTGCATAACCTATATGTTATTCTTCAGTGCACAACGTTAGATCGTTAGTGCAATGCAATGCAATGCAATGCAATGCAATGCAATGCAATGCAATGCAATGCAATGCAATGCAATGCAATGCAGTGCAATGCAGTGCAAAGCAATGCAAATAAATGCAATGCAATGCAATGCAATGCAATGCAATGCAATGCAATGCAACAACACACGTTATGTTTTTAATCAACATGGGAATGAGGTAGTTCTGGTGTGCAATGCAATGCAAAAAGTGCATAACATATGTTATTCTTCAGTGCACAACGTTAGATCGTTAGTGCAGTGCAATGCAATGCAATGCAATGCAATGCAGAGCAATGCAGAGCAATGCAGAGCAATGCAAAGCAATGCAAAGCAATGCAAAGCAATGCAGAGCAATGCAGAGCAATGCAAAGCAATGCAAAGCAATGCAAAGCAATGCAAAGCAATGCAAATCAATATAGTGCAATACAATGCAATGAAAAACACTCGTTATGTCTTTAATCAACATGGGAATGAGGTAGTTCTGTTGTGCAATGCAATGCAAAAAGTGCATAACCTATATGTTATTCTTCAGTGCACAACGTTAGATCGTTAGTGCAATGCAATGCAGTGCAAAGCAATGCAAATAAATGCAATGCAATGCAATGCAACAACACACGTTATGTTTTTAATCAACATGGGAATGAGGTAGTTCTGGTATGCAATGCAATGCAATGCAAAAAGTGCATGACCTATATGTTATTCTTCAGTGCACAACGTTAGATCGTTAGTGCAATGCAATGCAGTGCAAAGTAATGCAAAGCAATGCAAATCAATGCAATGCAATACAATGCAATGCAACAACACGTGTTATGTCTTTAATGAACATGGGAATGATTTAGTTCTGGTGTGCAGTGCAATGCAATGCAAAAAGTGCATAACCTATATGTTATTCTTCAGTGCACAACGTTAGATCGTTTGTGCAATGCAATGCAATGCAATGCAATGCAATGCACCAACAAACGTTATCTCTTTTATGAACATGGGAATGATTTAGTTCTGGTGTGCAATGCAAAAAGTGCAAAAAATGCATACTTTAACATACATGTTATTCTTCAGTGCACAACGTTAGATCGTTTGTGCAATGCAATTTAATGCAACAATAAACGTTATGTCTTTAATCAACATGGGAATGAGGTAGTTCAGTTGTACAATGCAATGCAAAAAGTGCATAACCTATATGTTATTCTTCAATGCACAACGTTAGATCGTGTGTGCAATGCAATGCAATGCAACAACACACATTATCTTTGTAATGAACATGGGATCGAGTAGTTCTGTTGTGCAATGCAATGCAAGTAGTGCACAGACTATATGTTATTCTTCAATGCACAACGTTAGACAGTTTGTGCAAAGCAACAACACATATGTTATCTCTCTAATGAACATGGCATTGAGTTAGTTTTGGTGTGCAATGCAATGCAATGCACGAAGTGCATAACCTATGTTTCTTTAATGATGCTCAACGTTAGATCGTTTGTGCAAAGCACATAATGTTATAAGAATGAGCTATAGGTACGCTTTTGACCTGCTGAACATATTTCTGGCCAAAGAGTCCTTAAAGATGTTATATCATCCTGACAAAGGTCCAAATTTGACACTGAATTTTTTTCTGTCCAAGGAGTACTCGAAACTTGACCTTACCATTTATACTCGTTGACTTTTTATGATGTTACGTCAGCCATAAAGAAGTCAATATTTGACCCAAGGAACATATTTTTGGCCAAAGAGTCCTCGATCTTGGGCTTTCTATTCATATAGTCCAACTCCTTCTGATGCTTCATAAGCCATATAGATGTCCATATCTGACCTTTTGAACTTATTTGTGGTCAAAGTGTCCTCCCAGCAAACACATTTACGTTGTGGCAACGTCTCTGGCACGTTGCATTTCTGCTATGGCAAAATCGCTGTCTACGTGCTCGCAACATTGTAACAACGTAGAAATGTAAGACGTGACAGGGCTGTAGCAACGTTGTTGCGCGACATTCAGGAACTGAGAGACGACGTTCTGACAATATTTTTATATGGTGCATTTTGATAGATTATTATATACTTTTTATCGTTTATTGTTTATCTATATTATTATTTAATGGGGCTATTAACACCTGCAAGTGTAGCCAACACTTTGAAGAGTAAAAATGACAGAAGGTTTCGTTAATTCAACTTTATTAAAACTGCATATAATCAAATTGCACTTCCAAAAGTCATAGGCAACATTTGTGAAAAAAGAAAAAAACGAAATAAACGAATATACAAATTTATTTTAAGTATAATAAATAAAACATAAAAAGCAAAGGCAGATCAGAACATTTAATGAACAAAACCGCGGGTCTGTATATGGCGGACAGTAGCCGAAAGCAGGAGGTGTCACCGGGGAAACATCCACAAATCCAGAGGAGCAAAGAAACGAATGAGACTAAATAGCGGAAAGATCAAACGAAAAAACTAAACAGTGCGAGCGATGCAACATTAATCAAATTAGAAATTAAAGTTGTAGGTTGTGTTTGATAGGTAGGCTAAACGCAATACTCACGTATCCTTGCTCGATGATGAATGAGAACACAATGAGCCCAACAGGTGGTTGGAATTTAAAAGTCTGATTTTCGCGCTTCAGGGCAGTGATGAGTACATTATGTAGTCCAGTGGTTGTCCAGACACCCTATAGGCACAACCTTAAGCAATGGCCCTGAACGGTGGTTCAATGTCAACATTGTGACAACGCTGTAACAACCTTCACCACACAACGTAGTTATAGCAACCTTTTGGTCATGTTGTTAAAACGTTGTTAGAAGGTTGGCTACGTTGCGCCAACGTTCTGTGTTTGCTGGGCTAACATTTTTTCAAACTATATAAAGTTATAGACTTCTTTTGATGATAAATCAGCTATACAGAGGGCCCCTTTTGATCTACTGAACATGTTTCTGGCCAAAGAGTCCTCAATCTTGGGCTTTCTATACATACTCATAGACTCCTTCTGGTGCTTCATGAGCCATATAGATGTCCATATCTGACATTTTGAACTTATTTGTGGTCAAAGTGTCCTAAAAAAAAATTCAAACTATATAAAGTTATAGACCCCTTTTGATGATAAATCATACAGAGGTCCCCTTTTGAACTACTGAACATATTTCTGGCCAAAGAGTCCTCGATCTTATGCTTTCTATACATACTCATAGACTCCTTCTGATGCCTCATAAGCCATATAGATGTCCATATCTGACCTTTTGAACTTATTTGTGGTCAAAGAATCCTAAAAAAATTCAAACTATATAAAGTTATAGACTCCTTTTGATGATAAGTCAGCTATACAGAGGTCCCCTTTTGACCTCCTGAACATGTTTCTGGCCAAAGAGTCCTTGATCTTATGCTTTCTATACATACTCATAGACTCCTTCTGGTGCTTCATAAGCCATATAGATGTCCCTATCTGACCTTTTGAACTTATTTGTGGTCAAAGTGTCATAAAAAAATTCAACCTATATAAAGTTATAGACTCCTTTTGATGATAAATCAGCTAATGACCCATTGAATATATTTCCATGTTCATTAGAGAGATAACATATGTTTTGTTGCTTTGCACAAACTGTCTAACGTTATGCATTGAAGAATAACATTATTGTCTGTGCTCTACTTGTATTGCATTGCACAACAGAACTAACTCGATCCCATGTTCATTACAAAGATAACATGTGTGTTGTTGCATTGCATTGCATTGCACATACGATCTAACGTTGTGCATTGAAGAATAACATAGGTTATGCACTTCTTGCATTGCATTGCACACCAGAACTAACTCATTCCCATGTTCATTAAAGAGATAACATATGTGTTGTTGCAATTGCATTGCACAAACGATCTAACGTTGTGCACTGAAGAATAACTTATAGGTTATGCATATTTCGCATTGCATTGCACTAAATCATTCCCATGTTCATTATAGAGATGATATGTGTGTTGATGCATTGCATTGCATTGCATTGAATTGTATTGCACTAACGATCTAACGTTGTGCACTGAAGAATAACATATAGGTTATTGCACACTTTGCATTGCATTGTACAACTGAACTACCTCATTCCCATGTTGTTTAAAGACATAACGTGTGTTGTTGCATTACATTGCATTGCATTGCATTGCATTGCATTGCATTGCATTGCACTAACGATCTAACTTTGTGCACAGAAGAATAACATGTTATGCACTTTTCGCATTGCATTGCACACCAGAACTAACTCATTCCCATGTTCATTAAAGAGATAACATATATGTTGTTGCAATTGCATTGCACAAACGATCTAACGTTGTGCACTGAAGAATAACTTATAGGTTATGCATATTTCGCATTGCATTGCACACCAGAACTAAATCATTCCCATGTTCATTATAGAGATAATATGTGTGTTGATGCATTGCATTGCATTGAATTGCATTGCACTAACGATCTAACGTTGTGCACTGAAGAATAACATATAGGTTATGCACTTTTTGCATTGCATTGTACACCAGAACTACCTCATTCCCATGTTGATTAAAGATATAACGTGTGTTGTTGCATTACATTGCATTGCACTAACGATCGTTAGTAACGTTGTGCACTGAAGAATGACATTTAGGTTATGCACTTTTTGCATTGCATAGCATTGCACACCAGAACAAAATCATTACCATGTTCATTATAGAGATGATATGTGTGTTGTTGCATTGCATTGCATTGCATTGCTTTTCTTTGCATTGCATTACATTGCACTACATTGCACTAACGATCTAACGTTGTGCACTGAAGAATAACATTTAGGTTATGCACTTTTTGCATTGCATTGCATTGCACACCAGAACTAAATCATTCCCATGTTCATTAAAAACATAACGTGTGTTGTTGCATTGCATTGCATTGCATTGCATTGCATTGCATTAAATTGCACTACATTGCACTAACGATCTAACGTTGTGCACTGAAAAATAACATATAGGTTATGCACTTTTTGCATTGCATTGCATTGCACACCAGAACTAAATCATTCCCATGTTCAATAAAGACATAACGTGTGTTGTTGCATTGCATTGCATTGCATTGCATTGCATTGCATTGATTTGCATTGCTTTGCTTTTCTTTGCTTTGCACTGCATGGGTTGCTTTGCACCCATTTGCTTTGCTTTGCACTGCATTGCACTAACGATCTAACGTTGTGCACTGAAGAATAACATATAGGTTATGCTCTTTTCGCATTGCATTGCACACCAGAACAAAATCATTCCCAAGTTCATTATAAAGATGATATGTGTGTTGTTGCAGTGCATTGCATTGCATTGCATTGCATTGCATTGCATTGCATTGCATTGAATTGCATAGCACTAACAATCTAACGTTATGCAGTGAAGAGTGCATATAGGTTATGCACTTTTCGCATTGGATTGCATTGCACACCAGAACAAAATCATTCCAGTGTTCATTATAGAGATGATATGTGTGTTGCATTGCATTGCATTGCATTGTGCATTGCATTGCACTAACGATCTAACGTTGTGCACTGATCAATAACATATAGTTTATGCACTTATTGCATTGCATTGCACACCAGAACTAAATCATTCCCATGTTCATTAAAAACATAACGTGTGTTGTTGCATTGCATTGTATTGCATTGCATTGCATTGATTTGCATTGCTTTGCTTTGCACTGCATTGCATTGCACTAACGATCTAACGTTGTGCACTGAAGAATAACATATAGTTTATGCACTTATTGCATTGCATTGCACACCAGAACTAAATCATTCCCATGTTCATTATAGAGATGATATGTGTGTTGTTGCATTGCATTGCATTGCATTGCATTGCATTGCATTGCTTTGCATTGCATTGCATTAAATTGCACTACATTGCACTAACGATCTAACGTTGTGTTGTGCACTGAAGAATAACATATAGGTTATGCACTTTTTGCATTGCATTGCATTGCACACAAGAACTAAATCATTCCCATGTTCATTAAAGACATAACGTGTGTTGTTGCATTGCATTGCATTGATTTGCATTGCTTTGCTTTTCTTTGCTTTGCACTGCATGGGTTGCTTTGCACCCATTTGCTTTGCTTTGCACTGCATTGCACTAACGATCTAACGTTGTGAAGAATAACATATAGGTTATGCTCTTTTCGCATTGCATTGCACACCAGAACAAAATCATTCCCAAGTTCATTATAAAGATGATATGTGTGTTGTTGTATTGCATTGCAATTGCATTGCATTGCTCTAACGATCTAACGTTGTGCACTGAAGAATTAACATATGTTATGCACTTTTTGCATTGCATTGCACACCAGAACTACCTCATTCCCATGTTGATTAAAGACATAACGTGTGTTGTTGCATTGCATTGCATTGCATTGCATTGCATTGCATTGCATTGCATTTATTTGCATTGCATTGTATTGCTTTGCATTGCATTGCTTTGCATTGCTTTGCACTGCATTGCATTGCTTTGCACTGCATTGCATTGCACTAACGATCTAACGTTGTGCACTGAAGAATTAACATATGTTATGCACTTTTTGCATTGCACACCAGAACTACCTCATTCCCATGTTGATTAAAGACATAACGAGTGTTTTTGCATTGCATTGTATTGCACTATATTGATTTGCATTGCTTTGCACTGAATTGCATTGCATTGCATTGCATTGCATTGCATTACACTAACGCTCTAACGTTGTGCACTGAAGAATAACATATAGGTTATGCACTTTTTGCATTGCATTGCATTGCACACCAGAACTAAATCATTCCCATGTTCATTAAAGACATAACGTGTTTTGTTGCATTGCATTGTATTGCATTGCATTGCATTGCAATGTATTGCAATGCAATGTTTTGCATTGCATTACATTGATTTGCATTGCTTTGCACTGCATTGCACTAAAGATCTAACGTTGTGCACTGAAGAATAACATATAGGTTATGCTCTTTTCGCAGTGCATTGCACACCAGAACAAAATCATTCCCAAGTTCATGATAGAGATGATATGTGTGTTGTTGCATTGCATTGCATTGCATTGCATTGCAATGTATTGCATTGCATTGCATTGCATTGCTTCATTGCTTTGCATTGCTTTGCACTGCATTGCATTGCACTAACGATCTAACGTTGTGCACTGAAGAATAACATATAGGTTATGCTCTTTTCGCATTGCATTGCACACCAGAACAAAATCATTCCCAAGTTCATTATAGAGATGATATGTGTGTTGTTGCATTGCATTGCATTGCATTGCATTGCATTGCATTGCATTGCATTGAATTGCATAGCACTAACGATTTAACGTTGTGCACTGAAGAATAACATATGTTATGCTCTTTTCGCATTGCATTGCACACCAGAACTACCTCATTCCCATGTTGATTAAAGACATAACGTGTGTTTTTGCATTGCATTGTATTGCATTGCATTGCATTGCATTGCTTTTATTTGCATTGCATTGCACTGCATTGCATTTGCTTTTATTTGCATTGCATTGCATTTATTTGCATTGCATTGCTTTTATTTGCATTGCATTGCATTGCACTGCATTGCTTTGCATTGCACTAACGATCTAACGTTGTGCACTGAAGAATAACATTTAGGTTATGCACTTTTTGCATTGCACTGCACACCAGAACTAAATCATTCCCATGTTCATTAAAGAGATAACGTTTGTTGGTGCATTGCACTGCATTGCATTGATTTGCACTGCATTGCATTGCACTAACAATCTAACGTTATGCAGTGAAGAGTAACATATAGGTTATGCACTTTTTGCATTTCATTGCATTGCACACCAGAACTAAATCATTCCCATGTTCATTAAAGACATAACGTGTGTTGTTGCATTGCATTGCATTGCATTGTATTGCATTGCATTGCATTGCATTGCACTAACGATCTAACGTTGTGCACTGAATAACATATAGGTTATGCACTTTTCGCATTGGATTGCATTGCACACCAGAACAAAATCATTCCAGTGTTCATTATAGAGATGATATGTGTGTTGCATTGCATTGCATTGCATTGTGCATTGCATTGCACTAACGATCTAACGTTGTGCACTGAACAATAACATATATGTTATGCACTTTTTGCATTGCATTGCACACCAGAACTAAATCATTCCCATGTTGATTAAAGACATAACGTGTGTTGTTGCATTGCATTGCATTGCATTGCATTGCATTGATTTGCATTGCTTTGCATGGCATTGCATTGCATTGCATTGCATTGCATTCCATTGCACTTAGCGATCTAACGTTGTGCACTGAAGAATAACATATAGGTTATGCACTTTTTGCATTGCAATGCATTGCACACTAGAACTACCTCATTCCCATGTTGATTAAAGACATAACGTGTGTTGTTGCATTGTTGCATTGCATTTGTGCATTGCATTGCACTAACGATCTAATGTTATGTTGTGCACTGAAGAATAACATATGCACTTTTCGCATTGCATTGCACTGCACACCAGAACAAAATCATTCCCATGTTCATTATAGAGATGATATGTGTGTTGTTGCATTGCATTGCATTGCATTGGATTGCATTGCATTTCATTACATTACATTGCATTGCATTGCATTGAATCGCACTGCACTAACGATCTAACGTTGTGCACTGAAGAATAACATATGGACTTTTCGCATTGCATTGCATTGCACACCAGAACTAACTCAATCCCATGTTCATTAAAGACATGACATGAGTGTTGGGTCATTGCATTGCATTGCACTAACGATCTAACGTTGTGCACTGAAGAATAACATATACGTTATGTACTTTTCGCATTTTGCATTGCAATGCACACCAGAACAAAATCATTCCCAAGTTCATTATATAGATAATATGTGTGTTGTTGCATTGCATTGCATTGCGATCTAACGTTGTGCACTGAAGAATAACATATAGGTTATGCACTTTTTGCATTGCATTGCATTGCACACCAGAACTAAATCATTCCCATGTTCATTAAAGAGATAACGTGTGTTGGTGCATTGCATTGTACTGCATTGCATTGCATTGCATTGCACTAACGATCTAACGTTGTGCACTGAAGAATAACATATGCACTTTTCGCATTGCATTGCACACCAGAACTAACTCAATCCCATGTTAGAGAGAGAGATAACATATGTGTTGTTGCTTTGCACAAACTATCTAATTGTGAATTGTGTGAACTAATTGTGCATTGAAGAATAACATATAGTCTGTGCACTACTTGCATTGCATTGCACAACAGAACTAACTCAATCCCATGTTCATTAAAGAGATAACGTGTGTTGTTGCATTGCATTGGATTACATTGCATTGCACACACGATCGTTGTGTATTGAAGAATAACATAGGCTATGCACTTCTTGCATTGCATTGCACTAACGATCTAACTTTGTGCACTGAAGAATAACATATAAGTTATGCACTTTTCGCATTGCATTGCAGAACTAACTCAATCCCATGTTCATTCAAGACAAATGTGTGTTGTTGCATTGCATTGCATTGTTAGATCGTTAGTGCTATACAATGCAATGGAATGCAACAACACACACATCATCTCTTTAATGAACATGGGATTGAGTTAGTTCTGGTGTGCAATGCAATGCAAATTTGCCTAGTAAAAACAGAGTTTGTGTTGTTGAATCATATTTTTTTCTAGTACCTCTTAAATATAGAGCTCATGACAAATAAAAGTTCCAGATGGACAAACATTAACTGCAAAACCCAGTGTGAATAACAATATCTTAAAATAAACTAGAGAGTGGATACACAGATATGGCCTATTTATGAATGAAATTCATGCATTTATTTGTCATTTAAACTTATGCAAACAGGGAAAGAGAGTAGAAAACACTTATTGTCCTGTCGCCCCCTCTAGTGGACAGCATTAAGTATTACGGCCTTCATTGCTCAGAGAACGCAAGTCAATGGATTTTTTGGGGAAAGTAAGTCTTTTTTATATTTTTATATTTTTATTAATGTTTATTACAAACTCTCGTGGAGACAACAGCAAAGAAAAAGGCAAGGTATCAACAAAATGCAGTTTTGACAATGAAAAAGATCAAATAAATAAAAAAATAAAATAAAATAAGGCATTGTTCTCAAATAAATAATGTGTTACAGGACCAAAAACATTTCAGCAGCATAACAAATAGCTTCTACAGTTTGTTTAGAATTTTTTACAAGGTTCAAGGAGGATAATAACATACGAAATTCATTTTTAAAACAGTTTACATTTGGCAATTGTTTTTTCCATTTATTTTTTGTGAATGTTCAAACCCATAATGATGATAAGGTTAATCAAAAGTGAAATGTCCCTCGTCAGTTTAGAATTATAAATAAGAATATCTTCGATTGTAAATTGTTCAAGTTCACTAATTTTATGGAAAAGCTGGTTGAACAAAGACTTTTTGTTTGATACAAATTACTCTATTATTCCACAAGGTGGCACAATGAGGGGTAAAGTTATGGGTAAATACCATCTTCCAATGATGCAAACTTGTTTATGAAAAATTTCAGTCACATTTCAAAAGAAAGTTTAACCCACCGAACCTCTTGAAAATACTTTTTGGAATTTGAAACCATATTGAATCCGGCTTCAATAGAAACTCTTTCAACCACTTTATTTTAAATGTTCCTATTGCCTCAAAATCCAATGTTTTGACCCCCCCCCCCCCCCCCCCCCCTTTAACCAACATAGTAGGTCTTATTTCTCCATATAAATTTATATATAGTTAATTTTCCTCGCGTTTTTTGGAGCAATGTAAAGAGATTGACATGGATAAATCAGTTTGAATACCCTCAGCCTTGGACAATAAGTAACGCCCAAAAATGGAAAGATCTCTACTAAGCCAGTGGTTTAAGGTTAATTGATATTTGAATAAGGAAAATTTGAATAAGGAAAATTGATATTTGATAAATTTTTTCTTTCATATTAATTTCCTCTCTTTGTTTTTCATCTTTAATCATCTTAACTCCAAGATATTTAACTTATTTTTTTCTGTATCAATACAGTCATATAACGCAAGTAGTTCACACTTTCATATTTAAACGAAGACCTGAAGCTTTGGTCGGAAATAAATATCGGAATATATCGGAAAAAATTTAAATTATTTGCAATGAATTGCTAACCAAAGATTTATCCCATTAAAGATTCGCGCAAAACTTTTGCGATTTTTTCTAAATATCGATAAAAAACTATTGCGAAATGACGGCGTTTCCATTAACCGATGTTATGCGACTGAAATGTCATTTTTTCCTCTCGCGATAAGTCATTCCAACGGACGATCATGGCAACGGACGTTGGTAAGTTTATATATATATAACAGCCACGTACCGCACTAGACATTATTATAATTATTAATGGAAGGAAACGTAGGTGTGTTATCCAAGCATTAATGGCAAGGAAAGACTCTTATACTGTGAGCGGCACATATGAGGTGTTTCTGGGTGTTTCTCCCTCATTTCTGCTTCGAGGTCTTGATTGTGGCATTTCTTTGAGGTTTAGAATCCAGTATTTCTATCATTATTTTGTCTTTTATGAATTTAATAAAGAACTCTGTCTCGTATTCTGTCCAAACACACCGCGTCATCTACGTCAGGTGATCTGTAAATGCGCAAAAACTGTTTCCATTGCAGTTTTGGGAAATATTCATTTTTCGAATTGCTTGAAAAACCAGCGGAAAATTTTTTTTGCGATAAATGGGAGTTTTGGCGAAATTGACGTGTTTCCATTGGGCGTATTTTCAATTCGCAATTTCAATTTGCGCAATTTGAAGGGTAGTAATGGAAACGCGGCTAGTGTCGTCTGCAAACTGACTAAGGCGAAATTCGTAATCAAAAAAATGTATAGGCTACCCTGAAAATTTGGATGATTTAATATCAGATATACTAGTAGCTGTGAACATAAAATGAACAACTTTGGACTAATTGGACATCCTTGTCTTATTCCGCAAGTTATATTTATTCTTGGTGTTAGTCCTGCGTTTAAGGAGACATAACTGCAAATATCAGAATAGAACATTGATTACTGAACAAAATTTTTTGTCGAATCCAAAATTTTCTAAAGTAGAAAATAAAAAAATCGAGTTCTATAGAATCGAAAGCTTTGTAAAATAAAATCAGGCTTTCCGATTCCAGAATAGACCGATAGTCCAGCATGTCCAATATTAATCTCACATTATTACATACTTCTACCTTTTATAAACGCAGACTGAGTTTCATCTACTATTTTATCAATTACTGTTTTGAATCTCTCTGCATTAACGCTAATAACTTATAGCCTATAATATAACTTAATAATAGGCCTCCAATTGTCTAAATTTGTTTTATCTTTTTTTGTTTTGGGGAGTAGGGTTATTATACCAGTTTTCATTGTTGGAGTAAGACATTCGATAAATGCATTCAATAACAATTCTTTGATATCTTCCCCAAAAAACGTAAAAAATTCCGAGGTAAACCCATCAATTCCAGGTGACTTCCCATGTTTCAGTTTTTTTTCAGGGCATTTTCTATTTCTTGCAGATTTATTTTGCCGTCTAACCTTTTTTTTTTGTCATTCTCCCCAATCCTTTTAATATTGCTCTTAATCAGAGTAAAAGGGATTCACAGTCCTCTTTGTGGAAATTTGAGCTATAAGTCAGAGTAAAAGAGTTGAACTTCCTCCTGTATTTGGCTATAGGCTCTTCTATGACTGTGTCATTTTCTGTTAATTTGCAGATTCTTTTTTTAGACTACCTAGACTTTTCTAAGCCATAGAAATATGTTGTGGTGTTCTTACCTTCTTCGATCCATCTAGCCCTGGATCGTACAAAGGCTCCACTTGCTTTTTCTTGCTGTTTTTGGAGGGAATTCAACTCCGTTAGTTCTTCCTCCGAAGCATTAGTTTTACCACAGAGTATGTTAATCCTTTTCAGTATTTCTTTCTGTTTAAGTTTACTTGTTTTTGACATGCTTTTTCCCGTTTCAATTGCCAACCTCTTTGTTTCAAATTTAAACCATTCCCACTTCCCTTTATTTGACATATCCATTCCTTTTACTTTTAGACAGAGGGATTTTATTTGTTTGCAAAAACCATCATTTGATAAAAGTATATTATTTAGTTTCCATATATTACCCGAAGAGCGGGAAAGTAAGTCAGACCAGTTAGAAAAGATATAAGCGAGTCAGACCAGTCTAAAGGTCTGAGCTGAGTTTGGTGAAGCATTAAGGCGGAGGCAATTTCTCATAATAATAATAATAATAATAATAATAATAATAATAATAATAATAATAATGTTTAAATATATGCTGGCTTTCTAAAGCCAACATAATAAAGAAAACTCAGAGAAACATCGACCAATTCAGTATGTAATAAAATTTTATTAGTTTTATAATAAAACTAATAACATTTTAAAGGTAGGCCTATGCCGTGCTCTTCAACCGACATGATTTTAATTAATCCCAAACCTGCTAATTTTGTCAGTATTAATGTACGTTCACTAGCTTCTACACATGCATACATTCATAAATATACATTTTGTGTCTATTAAAATTTCTAAATTATTTATAGCCTACATATGTCACACACGTCTACCTGCCCTTTGATGTAAATAAAAGACGAGAGTGGTAAATATTATGGACATATGGTCCGTACTGTACATATGGTACAGTTCAGCTTATTATTGCCTTATTTTTATTTCCACTTCCCTTTTACACAAAGAAAGGGAACTATTTGCACTGTATTTATCAATGGGAAATACATCATGCTAAAATAATCTGTCATATACTGTGGTTCACATTATTGGGGTCGCTTGCAAGTCTCAGCAGCGCGAATTACGTGACCAGCAACATATTTCTGCTTCAAATATTGTAGTTAGTTTAGTTAACAGTGAGTGGTGGTTTCGGACATTTTATATTTTATTACAGTGCATTTGTCAGTGCCGCACTCGTACCGACTCTTATTCTGCCTGACAGAAAGAAAAGCTCGTCGCTTACTGAAGGCGGAGCGTTTCGACCAATCAGATGAAAGGGGCGTTTCTGCGCCGCCCACGTGTGCAAATGAAATATCTAACCCATAAACCGATTTGTAAACCACAAACGAAAAATGAAAAATCAAGCCAAAACCTCATTTTTCATTTTTTAAACTAAACTAAAAAACGAATAAACGAGCTGGTTTTCATTTCTCGTTATTCCATTCCAAACAGGAAATCAAATGATCAAAAAGTTTTTATTTTTATTTTTTATGTTTTATTGAACACCAAAAACGTAACAAAAACAGAATATACATCTATAATGGCATTGACAAATACAGATAAATGAGTAGGCACATGTCAGTCAAATAAATGGATAATGACAAAAGAACATTACGTATATTTGAAGGAAAAAAAGAAAAAGAAAAGAAAGTCTTCATTCCTCTTCTAAGAGATCAAGGTCTCTTATTATTCTAGCCAATTTCTGGGCCTTTTTACTTTTCATACATTGCAACGATGGAAAGAAATTACAAATAAAGTCTCTTTTAAATATAGAAAAATAAGGTTTCGTCTTCGCATTTATGAATAAAGAATTTGCCCAGAATCAACATTACATTAATAAAAAATTCATTTTTTTTTTTTCTTGTGAATTTGGGAGTTTTTAATTAGGAGAGCCAACATCTCTGTAGCCAGAATAAACAATGAGGGTGAGATGGGGCATCCTTGTTTAACTCCTCTCTTAATATCAAATCTGGGTGAAGTACCTGTTGGTAGTGTATTGGAAATTTTACATTTAGATGTGTTTTTTACTTTCACAAGTGTGCAACTTGTGTTAACGTTGAACATTTATTTTTACTCATAAGCATTTAAAGAAATATAATCATATAAGCTTGCAGGAACAAAATGTTTTGGGTAGCAAAGAGACTATGAGTACTCAAGTGACCTTTTGTACTTCAAATGTCCTATTGTTGTACTTCAAGTGTGAAAAGTATGTGCGCAGCTTTGATAGAAATAGAGATAAGCAAAATGTGTGAATTTGAGCAGCAGCTAAAAACAGGAACTTGTAGTAGACGTGATATTGTTCTGTCTAGATAGAATTTATGACAAGAGATCTTGAACAAAGATGTTTCCTTTTAAGGTAACTAAGGCGATCTTTGGAGACAACCAGGATGTGTTTTGTGTATATAAGCTGCATGGGCAAAAAGCAGAAGTCAGGGCCTTCTCATATCAGATGCGCTCTGTATGTGAATGTCAATTTCTTGCAAGAAATAAAGCTGATCTTTGTTAACCTTTGAGATGTCCTACTGTCTTACAATTATTGAGAAAAGTTGAGAAAAGAATTTCCACGACAGTAGGGCCACTGAACTATTGGTATTTGTGTAGAATAACTGAATAACATTACAAAAATGTTCACCAAACCCATACATTTTCAAACATTTAAAAATAAATGAATGTTCTAACATATCAAAGGCTTTATAGAAATCTAAAAATAAAATAACCCCATCATCCTCTGTTTCTTGATAATACTCCAGCAAGTCCAAAACCAGTCGAATATTGGTATGTATAGATCGGCCTCTAATGAATCCAGTTTGTGTCTCCCCAATCATTTTTGATAAACCAAGTTTTAAGCGATTATTATATGTGGGTTAGTAATTTATAGTCATTGTTTAGTAAAGGTATAGGTCGTAAATTGTCTTGTCTCATTGAATTAGGCAAAACCACGGTTTTAGTGATTTCCTGAAAAGCTGCAAAAATAAATTCCCTTAATAAGTCCCAAAAATGGCGCTAAAAATTAGACGTAATACCATCTGGGCCATGTGATTTATCCAATGACAAACACATAACAGCAGAATCAAGCTCTTCGATTGTTAATTCTGCATCACATATCATTTTGAACTGTTCATCTATATGAGGAACAAATTCTCCGTATTTTTAATGATTAAAATTGCCATTATTTTATATGAAAAAGTTAATAATTTTATTTTATTGACAAAATATTTTATGTTGTCTTTTGTATATTTTTTGATTAGATCAGATAACATTTTAATCTGTCATATGATCATGTGATAATGTCTACTCGGGGCATGTCTCATTTCACTTCATTCATTCAGGGTAAATCAAGAGAAAAGTATACGCTGTAATGAAACAAAAACACTACTAGACGTGTGAAATTAAGGGGAAAATAAATACGCCCCGCTCTCCCTTATCTGTAAACACTTTTTTTTTAATTTTTTTTAATTTATGTCTCAAAAAAAAACAAAAACAAAAAAACAATTATGTACAATTTAACATTTGCTTCTTTAATTAAAAAAAGACAAGGACAAGCGTTAATGTCGAGCCCTGGTATGTTTTCCTTGACTGGTTTTCCCTGCAGAATTACGTTGTTGAAAACGAAAAGCGAGTGTTTCTGCATTAAACAACTATCTCAACTGTTAAATAACAGATGTAAGATTAAAATAATATCAGATCTGTCTTATTTTAAATAAACACAAAAAAACAGAGATGAAAAATTAACATGAGTAAGAAATGTTCATTTGCTCCATCTAGTGGCAATCGTCATGAAATGCCATGTTATACTATTTTTGTCCACAAGAGGTCGTCAGAGCAAAGCAATGCAATGAGTTATTTTGTATTTTAATTAAAGAATGTGGAAAATGTGCTTTTTTTTGTTAAAATGTAATATTGTTTTATCTTGTTTGAGAACAATGACTCAAGGACTTGTCATTCTGATGGTAGAGTTCACTGACATAAATACTGACTTTTGAGAGGTGAACTAAGGGGTTTTAGGCTTTTGCAGATAATCCATTGTGTTCTGCGGTTTGTATGAATTGTTTGGAGAATTGCACTTACTGGTTTGCAAATGTTGGTTTTTTTCCTCACTTTATTGAAATTTTCCATTTAAACAAAATTTAACATACACTTACACAACATATACTTATATAACCTTCATATATATATATACACACACACACATATACAGTATATATATATATATATATATATATATATATATATATTGTTAATAAAAGGATCCACACAACAAATAACAAAAGAATACAATTTATACAAAAAAAAAGAACAATAATAATATTATTAATAATAATAACAACAAGATAGTAAGACAAGCAAATGGAAAAAAAAAAAACTATGGTCATCCAAAACTATAAATAAATGAATAAAATAATAATAATTAAAAAAAGGAATAATTTCACAGGTACAAAAAGGTGCTAAACATCCTGAGCACAGCCGACATATCCCTAAAGCAGGGTACCAATCTATATACCGGGGGAGAGAAATAATTACTACCAGAGGAGATGTGTAGTCAGGTGAATGAAGGCCTTTCATTTCCCTACATATCCTAGGAAAGATCCCCAAATTCTATTGAAATTATCCGAGGATCTCTTCATTGTGTGTCTGATTTTTTCTAGCTTAATAAAATGGAAAATATCTTGAATCCGTAAAGAATGAGTCGATTTCCAGTTTAATAAAATTAAACGCCTCGCCTTGATAAAGGCTACGAAGTCAGACTTGTATTTGGGCATATCAAGAGAAGTGGGAAGAGTACCGAATAAAGCAGTGAAAGCCAGAGGTTCAATATGATTTGTTAGAACTTCAGATAATGTTTTACAAATTAATTTTGTAGGGAGGGACAGGACCAAAACATGTGTGCAGTAGTTGCGTGGGCCTGGTGACAACGGTCACATGTGGGATCCACTTCAGGATATATTTTTAACAGTCTAACTTTGGTCCAGTGGGTACGGTGGAGAATTTGAAACTGAATCAGAGCATGTCTGGCACAAAAAGATGAAGAGTGCACACTTTCCACTGTTCTTCTGACATGTTTTCTCCAATGTCCTCCTCCCACTGAGATTTAATAGTTGCAAGTGCTGGGCAAAGTGCAAATGGCATTATAAAGATATGAGATCCCTTCATAATATGGGTGGGCTTGAAAAAAAAGTCAATAGGAGTAGCTCTAGGGAGATTGAGGGTGCATGTCTCGAACGAAGCTACGAACCTGCAAATACCTAAAAAACTGGTGTGTACATTTTTCTGCTAGTTGCTGGAAAGATGCAAAGACATTATCTATATATAGATCGTTAAATGTTATAATGCCCAGTGCTGACCACTGTGAAAAAGTGCTATCATCAATGATGGTGGGAAAGCAACATTTGCTGCTACAGGTGCGAAGATAGAATAGGTTTGTTATCCAAAGTGGTGTCTGAATTGCCTCCAGATTCTCAGCGTAGTTTTAACAATGACATTTTTAGCATAGGGAGACGAAGAGCATTTAATGGGGGCATGTCAGTGAAGTGGGCATGCATGAAGTAGCCTCCATATTAAACCATCCAGATCCTGATCCTGATTTAACCAGTATTGCATGACTCTGAGATTTGAAGCCCAATAATAACATTGTAAATTAGGTAGAGCCATTCCCCCAAGTATTTTGGGTCTATGAAGGAATGTCTTAAGAATTGTGGGTATCTTTTTATTCCAGATAAATCCTAGGATCAGGGAATCAATTTTACGAAAAAAAGTGTTCAGGCAGGAAAATGGGTATACACTGAAAATAACAGGAGAATTTGGGAAGATTATTCATTTTAACTGAATTAATTCTTCCAGCCAAGGATAGGGGAAGCAAAGACCAGCACTCAAAATCTTTCTCCATCTGGAGTAACAAATTAGCAAAGTTAAATAAGTAAATCTATGGTGTGCAATCATAAATGGAAAATTATAGTCCCTAGCTGCAGAATTCAGTGGAGAAATTTCACTCTTGCTCAGATTTAATTTGTAACCAGAAATTATTCCGAATGATTTCAAAATATTAAGAGCTGCCGGTATCGATCTAGCTAAATCAGAAATATAAAGGAGGAGATCATCCGCATACAAAGACACTTTTTGCTCTGTACCGATTCTTTTTATACCTTTTATAGTTGAATCAACCCTCAGTGCAATAGCAAGGGGTTCGATAGCGATGGCGAAGAGGAGTGGACTCAAGGGACATCCCTGACGAGTGGACCGCGGTGGAGGGAAAATAGTCAGAACGGGCATTGTTGGTTCTGACAGACGCTTGGGGGGCGGAATATAATAACCTCACCCAAGAAATAAAGTTATCACCAAAACCAAATTTCTCTAGTGTGTAAAAGAGGTATTTCCACTCCACCCAGTCAAAAGCCTTCTCTACATCTTCTCTGCATTCTCTGTGACAGTAAATAAAGTCAGTCTGGTTAGCAATAAAAAGTGAAGCTGGTAATGCTGTTTGTGGAGTTGTTTTGTCAGATCTTCAGAGAGTTCATGTCTTTTATCTTCAGTTCAAGGCTGAGTCTGAATAAAGTTGTAGTTTGTGTTCTTATTACTCTTTTGAAAGATGATTGAAAGAATGTTTCAGGAACATCACACTAACCTTTCAATAACATTCTAGCAACATTCAGGAAACTGGACATTTTTATGTTCTTGGAATGTCACGTTTCAACAAGAACGTTTCAGGAACATTATACCTTTTAAAACACGTTCCTCTAACGTCAAGAAAGCTGGACATTTTTACTCTTTTACTTTCGTTTTCAACGTAATTCTCCTCAGGGAAAGGGAAAACAACACACAAAAAAGCACATTTTCCACATTCTTTAATTTAACTCATGAAATGCCATGTTATACTATTTTTGTCCACAAGAGGTCGGCAGAGACACCCAAAGCAATGAGTTATTTTGTGGGTTTTGTGTTTACAAAACCCACAAAATAACTCATTGCTTTGGGTGTCTCTGCCGACCTCTTGTGGGACAAAAATAGTATAACATGGCATTTCATGAGTATTGCCACTAGATGGAGCAAATGAACATTTCTCACTCATGCTAATTTTTCATTCTTTCATTAAAAAAGAGGGAGAATTGATGCTAAATTTATGTTTTTGATTAAAGATTAAAGTGCACACGAATTAAACAATAAGAATAATGATAAACATTGCAATATTCTGTTAAAAAAATATGATCAATTTTGAATTCATGGTGACTTTAAGTGAATGTTGTCACTTCCTCAGTTCCCGTCACTATGGTTACGGTAAACAGACACGGCAGAACAGCAGTGGGTGGAGCTGAACTAATGTTCATTCGCATCATTTATAATCTAACAAACAAACAAACAAACAAACAAACAAACAAACGGCCTCCACTTTCGTCTTGTTATGAAAGCGACGGAGGCAGGTGAGAAAACTGATTTTTATTTTCTCTCACTAAGTATAAATCATTCGAGCTATTAATAACGCGGTGTATATAAATAGTTTGATAAATTATGTTTTTTTCCCCTGTTTTGCAGAGGAAGACATGAACGAGTCATCCAGTTAGAACTATGAAGAACTATTATAAGGTTATTATAACTATATAATAGTTATAAACTATTTTTTTTAACCTTTATAAAGGACATTTTTTCCCTAATTTTATTAAATGCATGCTCCATCTTTCATTTCAAATTCTTAAATTTGATCAATACATTCAATTAGAATAATAAGACACTAGGCTGTTACCAATCAAATAAAATAATTTACATTGAAAAATTACTGTATTAAATGAGATTATGGGAGTGTAAATATTTTTTGAATAAACAAATAAGGAATGTTGAAAAGAATGATACTTTGAAACTAAACCGCCAGTAGGAGGCGGCAGGCGACCGTGTTAATGAGCAAGTCATTGAGTCGTTCATTCAAACGATTCATTCAATGGGCCATTGAATCTTTGAGTCAACCGATTCGTTCAAAACGCTGAATCATTCAGCGTTTGAAACATGGCTGAGTGTTCATGTGAGATGCGCGTGATCTGTGCTATCAATCGCCACTTACATTAAATGAAATAAAACCATAATCATCCTCGCGGTTTCGGTGATTCCCCTTTTTTTTTTTTTATGTTAAAAATGATTTTAATCATGGCATTTGTCCGGTTGGGCGAGTACACTTCTCTTTCACGTGTCCCTTCAAAAAAACACACACAAAAAAAAAAACACACGTGTCCCGGGCAAGTTAATGTGGAGCCCTGATATGTTTTCCTTGACTGGTTTTCCCTGAGGAGAGTTACGTGGTTGAAAAAGGGGACGCACGTTCATTGCGTTTTACAGTGATGACTTTATTAAACTCAGCACATTATAATGATTTATCTGTCATCCACCCTCGATTAATTAGAATGGTTTTTTTTATTACTTGGCCCGCCCGACCCGCGGGTTATGATGATCCGCAGCGCTATCGGCAAACTATATACGGTTTGCATTGCACTGCTTTGGGTGTCTCTGCCGACCTCTTGTGGACAAACATGGCATAACATATGCCATAACATGCCATAACATAACATGCCATAACATGCCATAACATAACATGGCATTTCATGACTATTGCCACTAGATGGAGCAAATGAACATTTCTTACTCATGTTAATTTTTCATCTCTGTTTTTTTGTGTTTATTTAAAATAAGACAGATCTGATATTATTTTAATCTTACATCAGTTATTTAACAGTTGAGATAGTTGTTTAATGCAGAAACACTCGCCGGGTTTAAAAACCGGTTTAAAGTGCACACGAATTAATTAGCATGTTGTCACAATGAATGTTACTATTAGAACTATATATTCTATTCTATACTTTTGTCAATTCTATTGAGAAACCATGAGAAAAAGGTGAATAAAGACTGAAATTATTCATTATTATTATGTTTTGAACTATGCTGTATAGCTGTGTTTTGCAGTGTGTGTGTTGTCAAAATGTATTTTTAATTATTAAAATTGCCATTATTTTATATGAAAAAGTTAATTTTATTTTATTGACAAAATATTTTTTTTGGTCTTTTTTATATTTTTTGATTAAATCAGATAACATTTTAATCTGTCATATGATCATGTGATAATGTACTCCACCTATGGGGCATGTTGTCTCATTTCACTTCATTCATTCAGGGTAAATCAAGAGAAAAGTATAGGCTACGCTGTATTAATGAAAGTTCCGTGTATCTTTTGATCATTTCATTTCCTGTTTGGAATGGAATAACGAGAAATGAAAACCAGCTCGTTTATTCGTTTTTTAGTTTATTTTAAAAAACGAAAAATTTGATTTTGGCTCGATTCATTTGCACACGTGGGCGGCGCTGAAACGCCCCTTTCATCTGATTGGTCGAAACGCTCCGCCTTCAGTAAGCGACGAGCTTTTCTTTCTGTCAGGCAGAATAAGAGTCGGTACGAGTGCGGCACTGACAAATGCACTGTAATAAAATAATGTCTGAAACCACCACTCACTGTTAACTACGCACAATATTTGAAGCAGAAATATGTTGCTGGTCACGTAATTCGCGCTGCTGAGACTTGCAAGCGACCCCAATAATGTGAACCGCAGTATATGACAGATTATTTTAGCATGATGTATTTCCCATTGATAAATACAGTGCAAATAGTTCCGTCTCTTTGGATAAAAGTGAAGTGGAAATAAAAATCAATAATGGGCTGCTGAACTGTACCATGATAATATGTCCGTAACATTTACCACTCTCGTCTTTTATTTACATCAAAAGGCAGGTGTGTGTGACGTATAAATCATTTTGAAAATTGAACAGAAATAAAGTTTATATTAATGAATGTAAGCATGTGTAGCCTACTCAGTTCACATGAAAAGAAAGAGACAGAAAAGAGAGAAGCTAGAATCAGTGAACGTACATTAATACTGACAAAATTAGCAGGTTTGGGATTAATTAAAATCATGTCGGTTGAAGAGCACGGCATACCTTTAAAATGTTATTAGTTTTATTATAAAACTAACACAATTTTATTAAATACTGAATTGGTCAAGTTTTCTTTATTATGTTGGCTTAAGAAAGCATTTAAACATTATTATTATGCATTATTATTATTCTGAGAAATTGCCTCCGCCTAGAACTTTAATGCTTCACCAACTCAGCTCAGACCTTCAGACTGGTCTGACTCGCTTATATCTTTTCTAACTGGTCAGACTTACTTTCCCCAAAAAATCCATTGACTTGCGTTCTCTGAGCAATGAAGGCCGTAATACTCAATGCTGTCCACTAGAGGGGGCGACAGGATAATAAGTGTTTTCTACTCTTTTTCCCTGTTTGCATCAGTTTAAATGACAAATGCATGAATTTCATTCATAAATAGGCCATATCTGTGTATGAGAACAAGATTTACACTTCAAGCTTTACAACTAATTAAAACTTTAACCCTACTTCAAAGTTTGCCACTCTGTCATTTCTTTTAAGATATTGTTATTCCACTGTTTTTTGCATTTAATGTTTGTCCATCTGGATCTTGTATTTGTCATGAGCTCTATATTTAAGATGTACTAGAAAAAAATATGATTCAACAGCACAAACTCTGTTTTTACTCGGCAAATTTGTTTTCCTTTCAAGTAGGCTATAGCCAACAGGTTATCCTGCTTTTTGCCATGGCTTGCCACACTGCCCAGAATAAACTATATTTTTTCCACACGAGATGTGGACGAGCGCATATCTTACACAGCTTCCAGTTCTGTTTAGGCTATTGTAGTTTGTAATGCTTGTTATGTTCTTTAATTTAGATATAATCTGGTTGTCTGTCTGTCTGTCTGACTATAGTGTTTAAACATAAACATATAACCTTTTTGAAACTATTTAAAAATCTGCTATATTTCACAAAGGAAGCCCATTTGTTGGCATTGGCGTTATACGAGAATGACATTCTGAATATGAGCCTATTGTTAGCTGGTTTAAAAATGCGGATTGATCATTGCAGAGTTATTCCTTATTGCAATGCAATACAAGAAGTGCATAGCCTATGTTATTCTTCACTGCACAACGTTAGATCGTTTGAATAATAACACGTTAACAAGTTCAAAAAGTCAGATATGGACATCTATATGGCTTATGATGCATCAGAAGCAGTCTATGAGTATGTATAGAAAACGCAAGATCGAGGACTCTTTGGCCAGAAATATGTTCAGTAGGTCAAAAGGGGCCCTCTGTATAGCTGATTTATCATCAAAATTGGAGTCTATAACTTTATATAGTTTGAAAAATTTTAGGACATTTTGACCACAAATAAGTACAAAAGGTCAGATATGGACATCTATATGGCTTATGAAGCATCAGAAGGAGTCTATGAGTATGTATAGAAAGCCCAAGATCGAGGACTCTTTGGCCAGAAATATGTTCTGGAGGTCAAACGGGGACCTCTGTATAGCTGATTTATCATCAAAAGGAGTCTATCACTTTCTATAGTTTGAAAAATTTTGAGGACACTTTGACCACAAATAAGTTCAAAAAGTCAGATATGGACATCTATATGGCTTATGAAGCATCAGAAGGAGTATGTATAGAAAACGCAAGATCGAGGACTCTTTGGCCAGAAATATGTTCTGGAGGTCAAAAGGGGACCTCTGTATAGCTGATTTATCATCAAAAGGAGTCTATAATTTTCTATAGTTTGAAAAAAAATTAGGACACTTTGACCACAAATAAGTTCAAAATGTCAGATATGGACATCTATATGGCTTATGAAGCATCAGAAGGAGTCTATGAGTATGTATAGAAAGCCCAAGATCGAGGACTCTTTGGCCAGAAATATGTTCTGGAGGTCAAACGGGGACCTCTGTATAGCTGATTTATCATCAAAAGGAGTCTATCACTTTCTATGGTTTGAAAATTTTTTTAGGACACTTTGACCACAAATAAGTTCGAACGGTCAGATACGGACATCTATATGGCTTATGAAGCATCAGAAGGAGTATGTATAGAAAACGCAAGATCGAGGACTCTTTGGCCAGAAATATGTTCAGGAGGTCAAAAGGGGACCTCTGTATAGCTGATTTATCATCAAAAGGAGTCTATCACTTTATATAGTTTGAAACATTTTGAGGACACTTTGACCACAAATAAGTTCAAAAGGTCAGATATGGACATCTATATGGCTTATGAAGCATCAGAAGGAGTATGTATAGAAAACGCAAGATCGAGGACTCTTTGGAAAGAAATATGTTCAGGAGGTCAAAAGGGGACCTCTGAATAGCTGATTTATCATCAAAAGGAGTCTATAACTTTCTATAGTTTGAAAAAAATTTAGGACACTTTGACCACAAATAAGTTCAAAATGTCAGATATGGACATCTATATGGCTTATGAAACATCAGAAGGAGTCTATGAGTATGTATAGAAAGCAAGATCGAGGACTCTTTGGCCAGAAATATGTTCAGGAGGTCAAAAAAGGGGACCTCTGTATAGCTGATTTATCATCAAAAGGAGTCTATAACCTTATATAGTTTGAAAATTGTTTAGGACACTTTGACCACAAATAAGTTCAAAAGGTCAGATATGGACATCTATATGGCTTACGAAGCATCAGAAGGAGTCTATGAGTATGTATAGAAAACGGAAGATCGAGGACTCTTTGGCCAGAAATATGTTCAGTAGGTCAAAAAGGGACCTCTGTATAGCTGATTTATCATCAAAAGGAGTCTATAACTTTCTATAGTTTGAAAAAAATGTAGGACACTTTGACCACAAATAAGTTCAAAAAGTCAGATATGGACATCTATATGGCTTATGAAACTTCAGAAGGAGTCTATGAGTATGTATAGAAAGCCCAAGATCGAGCACTCTTTGGCCAGAAATATGTTCAGGATGTCAAAAAAGGGGACCTCTGTATAGCTGATTTATCATCAAAAGGAGTCTATCACTTTATATAGTTTGAAACATTTTGAGGACACTTTGACCACAAATAAGTTCAAAAGGTCAGATATGGACATCTATATGGCTTATGAAGCATCAGAAGGAGTATGTATAGAAAATGCAAGATCGAGGACTCTTTGGCCAGAAATATGTTCAGGAGGTCAAAAGGGGACCTCTGAATAGCTGATTTATCATCAAAAGGAGTCTATAACTTTCTATAGTTTTAAACATTTTGAGGACACTTTGACCACAAATAAGTTCAAAATGTCAGATATGGACATCTATATGGCTTATGAAGCATCAGAAGGAGTATGTATAGAAAACGCAAGATCGAGGACTCTTTGGCCAGAAATATGTTCAGGAGGTCAAAAGGGGACCTCTGTATAGCTGATTTATCATCAAAAGGAGTCTATAACTTTCTATAATTTGAAAAATTTTGAGGACACTTTGACCACAAATAAATTCAAAAAGTCAGATATGGACATCTATATGGCTTATGAAGCATCAGAAGGAGTATGTATAGAAAACGCAAGATCGAGGACTCTTTGGCCAGAAATATGTTCAGGAGGTCAAAAGGGGACCTCTGTATAGCTGATTTATCATCAAAAGGAGTCTATAACTTTCTATAGTTTGAAAAATTTTGAGGACACTTTGACCACAAATAAGTTCAAAAAGTCAGATATGGCTTATGAAGCATCAGAAGGAGAATGTATATGTCACGGGTGACAAAATGCTGGGAAAAGCGGAACCTTTGTTTTCTTTCCATGTTCCCCGAGGGGAATTATTTTGGTGTAACGCCTCACTCCGGTTCCGGGTGTAGCGGAGATATTGTCCAAACTAATTACCGCTGATGCACGACAGGTGTGAGGGAGAGAGGAGCGGTGTTTGCACAGGCTTTCCGCTTCACAGGAGGAGGATAAAAGAGCCATTCGAAGTCGAGTTGAGGTGAAGGTTGGAACTGGTAAAAGTCAATCGGTGTTCAGTTGATCAGTTGTTTGGCTGGGTCTCAGTCGTTGTGTTTTGGGGTAGAAGATCTCCTGTAACTGTTTGTGGAATACTACTGGATTGAACTGCTGCTTGGATCTGCGCTGGAAGAGGAAGGAAGAAAGATAAGTGAATTAATTTCATCATTGAATCAAATGTAAAGCTTGAAGAAAAGACTGTGAATGTGAAATTTACTGTTGAGGAGGACATCTGTTTCAGATACATTGGAGAGGAATTGAGAGTTGAATATTTCCGTTGAAATGCATGGATGAAGCGAGGCTTCTGATCAGCCCTACTGTGTGAGTGATTTGCAGTTGTTTGCCTTACCTGATGCACGTCGAATTAATGCTGTGGATTTGTAGTGAACACGAGTGCTGTGTGCTATGCTGAGAAGAGTCTTCCAACGCCTGCTTTCATTCTTGTGAGATGATCTACTGGTCTCCATCTAAATCCCAGAACGATACAACTGAACTGGTGAAGTAATGCTTTGTATTGTCCTCTCTTCCACTGAATATTGTCGTGAAGTAATTCCTCATTGAAGGCTCCTGTTAATCCTCTCCCTCTCTCTGAAAGTACAAGTCTCATGAGGAATCGTATGGCTGTGGAAAAGTCACAATTCCTCTCTCACGTCCTGATAAAAGAAGCTGCTGTTAAGAGAAGAAAGCTTACCTGTTACCTACCGTCTGAGTCCTGCAGATGTGCAGCAACGCTGTGAAGTGAGTTTTAAAGTCACAATTCCCCTCTCACGTCCTGATAAGAGAAGCTGCTGTTAAGAGAAGAAAGCTTACCTGTTACCTACCGTCCGAGTCCTGCAGATGTGCAGCAACGCTGTGAAGTGAGTTTTAAAGTTACAATTTCCCTTACATGTCCTGATAAGAGAATCTGCTGCTGAGCGAAGAAACATTGCCTGTTACTTACTGTCTGAATCCTGCAGATGTGCAGCAACGCTGTGGAGTAAGCCTTCCCAGCCACTAGTACACCATTGGGTCTCGAAGACAGTGAATAATCGATCCAGCGGCTACTCAGGTCGAATAGCCAAGACAAGAGTTGCTTATTCTTTCTTCAAGTTGACTATTATTCAATAAAGATTGTTACTTGTGAACTAAATTACTTGCCTCCTCCTTTGTCCGTCTGTCGCGTGCCTGTGGTGTCGGCTCCTCACGGTGGTGTCTGGAGTCAGGGGCGGCTGGTCATCCGAGTCCGCCCCGGCCTGCACCGGTGACATATAGAAAACGCAAGATCGAGGACTCTTTGGCCAGAAATATGTTCAGGAGGTCAAAAGGGTCCCTCTGTATAGCTTATTTATCATCAAAAGGAGTCTATAACTTTCTATAGTTTGAAATTTTTTTTTAGGACACTTTGACCACAAATAAGTTCAAAATGTCAGATATGGACATCTATATGGCTTATGAAACATCAGAAGGAGACTATGAGTATGTATAGAAAACGCAAGATTGAGGACTCTTTGGCCAGAAATATGTTCTGGAGGTCAAAAGGGGACCTTTGTATAGCTGATTTATCATCAAAAGGAGTCTATAACTTTCTATAGTTTGAAACATTTTGAGGACACTTTGACCACAAATAAGTTCAAAATGTCAGATATGGACATCTATATGGCTTATGAAGCATCAGAAGGAGTATGTATAGAAAATACAAGATCGAGGACTCTTTGGCTAGAAATATGTTCAGGAGGTCAAAAGGGGACCTCTGAATAGCTGATTTATCATCAAAAGGAGTCTATAACTTTCTATAGTTTGAAACATTTTGAGGACACTTTGACCACAAATAAGTTCAAAATGTCAGATATGGACATCTATATGGCTTATGAAGCATCAGAAGGAGTATGTATAGAAAACGCAAGATCGAGGACTCTTTGGCCAGAAATATGTTCAGGAGGTCAAAAGGGGACCTCTGAAGAGCTGATTTATCATCAAAAGGAGTCTATAACTTTCTATAGTTTGAAAAATTTTGAGGACACTTTGACCACAAATAAGTTCAAAAAGACAGATATGGACATCTATATGGCTTATGAAGCATCAGAAGGAGTATGTATAGAAAACGCAAGATCGAGGACTCTTTGGCCAGAAATATGTTCTGGAGGTCAAAAGGGGCCCTCTGAATAGCTGATTTATCATCAAAAGGAGTCTATAACTTTCTATAGTTTGAAAAATTTTGAGGACACTTTGACCACAAATAAGTTCAATAAGTCAGATATGGACATCTATATGGCTTATGAAGCATCAGAAGGAGTATGTATAGAAAACGCAAGATCGAGGACTCTTTGGAAAGAAATATGTTCAGGAGGTCAAAAGGGGACCTCTGAATAGTTGATTTATCATCAAAAGGAGTCCATAACTTTCTATAGTTTGAAAAAAATTTAGGACACTTTGACCACAAATAAGTTCAAAATGTCAGATATGGACATCTATATGGCTTATGAAACATCAGAAGGAGTCTATGAGTATGTATAGAAAGCCCAAGATCGAGGACTCTTTGGCCAGAAATATGTTCAGGAGGTCAAAAAAGGGGACCTCTGTATAGCTGATTTATCATCAAAAGGAGTCTATAACCTTATATAGTTTGAAAATTGTTTAGGACACTTTGACCACAAATAAGTTCAAAAGGTCAGATATGGACATCTATATGGCTTACGAAGCATCAGAAGGAGTCTATGAGTATGTATAGAAAACGGAAGATCGAGGACTCTTTGGCCAGAAATATGTTCAGTAGGTCAAAAAGGGACCTCTGTATAGCTGATTTATCATCAAAAGGAGTCTATAACTTTCTATAGTTTGAAAAATTTTGAGGACACTTTGACCACAAATAAGTTCAAAAAGTCAGATATGGACATCTATAAGGCTTATGAAGCATCAGAAGGAGAATGTATTAAAAACGCAAGATCGAGGACTCTTTGGCCAGAAATATGTTCTGGAGGTCAAAAGGGTCCCTCTATATAGCTGATTTATCATCAAAAGGAGTCTATAACTTTCTATAGTTTGAAAAAAATTTAGGACACTTTGACCACAAATAAGTTCAAAATGTCAGATATGGACATCTATATGGCTTATGAAACTTCAGAAGGAGTCTATGAGTATGTATAGAAAGCCCAAGATCGAGCACTCTTTGGCCAGAAATATGTTCAGGATGTCAAAAAAGGGGACGTCTGTATAGCTGATTTATCATTAAAAGGAGTCTATCACTTTATATAGTTTGAAACATTTTGAGGACACTTTGACCACAAATAAGTTCAAAAGGTCAGATATGGACATCTATATGGCTTATGAAGAATCAGAAGGAGTATGTATAGAAAATGCAAGATCGAGGACTCTTTGGCCAGAAATATGTTCAGGAGGTCAAAAGGGGACCTCTGAATAGCTGATTTATCATCAAAAGGAGTCTATAACTTTCTATAGTTTGAAACATTTTGAGGACACTTTGACCACAAATAAGTTCAAAATGTCAGATATGGACATCTATATGGCTTATGAAGCATCAGAAGGAGTATGTATAGAAAACGCAAGATCGAGGACTCTTTGGCCAGAAATATGTTCAGAAGGTCAAAAGGGGACCTCTGTATAGCTGATTTATCATCAAAAGGAGTCTATAACGTTCTATAATTTGAAAAATTTTGAGGACACTTTGACCACAAATAAATTCAAAAAGTCAGATATGGACATCTATATGGCTTATGAAGCATCAGAAGGAGTATGTATAGAAAACGCAAGATCGAGGACACTTTGGAAAGAAATATGTTCAGGAGGTCAAAAGGGGACCTCTGAATAGCTGATTTATCATCAAAAGGAGTCTATAACTTTCTATAGTTTGAAAAATTTTGAGGACACTTTGACCACAAATAAGTTCAAAAAGTCAGATATGGACATCTATATGGCTTATGAAGCATCAGAAGGAGTATGTATAGAAAACGCAAGATCGAGGACTCTTTGGAAAGAAATATGTTCAGGAGGTCAAAAGGGGACCTCTGAATAGCTGATTTATCATCAAAAGGAGTCTATAACTTTCTATAGTTTGAAACATTTTGAGGACACTGACCACAAATAAGTTCAAAAAGTCAGATATGGACATCTATATGGCTTACGAAGCATCAGAAGGAGTCTATGAGTATGTATAGAAAACGCAAGATCGAGGACTCTTTGGCCAGAAATATGTTCAGGAGGTCAAAAGGGGACCTCTGTATAGCTGATTTATCATCAAAAGGAGTCCATAACTTTCTATAGTTTGAAAAAAATTTAGGACACTTTGACCACAAATAAGTTCAAAATGTCAGATATGGACATCTATATGGCTTATGAAACATCAGAAGGAGTCTATGAGTATGTATAGAAAGCCCAAGATCGAGGACTCTTTGGCCAGAAATATGTTCAGGAGGTCAAAAAAGGGTCCCTCTGTATAGCTGATTTATCATCAAAAGGAGTCTATAACCTTATATAGTTTGAAAATTGTTTAGGACACTTTGACCACAAATAAGTTCAAAAGGTCAGATATGGACATCTATATGGCTTACGAAGCATCAGAAGGAGTCTATGAGTATGTATAGAAAACGGAAGATCAAGGACTCTTTGGCCAGAAATATGTTCAGTAGGTCAAAAAGGGACCTCTGTATAGCTGATTTATCATCAAAAGGAGTCTATAACTTTCTATAGTTTGAAAAATTTTGAGGACACTTTGACCACAAATAAGTTCAAAAAGTCAGATATGGACATCTATAAGGCTTATGAAGCATCAGAAGGAGAATGTATTAAAAACGCAAGATCGAGGACTCTTTGGCCAGAAATATGTTCTGGAGGTCAAAAGGGTCCCTCTGTATAGCTGATTTATCATCAAAAGGAGTCTATAACTTTCTATAGTTTGAAAAAAATTTAGGACACTTTGACCACAAATAAGTTCAAAATGTCAGATATGGACATCTATATGGCTTATGAAACTTCAGAAGGAGTCTATGAGTATGTATAGAAAGCCCAAGATCGAGCACTCTTTGGCCAGAAATATGTTCAGGATGTCAAAAAAGGGGACCTCTGTATAGCTGATTTATCATCAAAAGGAGTCTATCACTTTATATAGTTTGAAACATTTTGAGGACACTTTGACCACAAATAAGTTCAAAATGTCAGATATGGACATCTATATGGCTTATGAAGCATCAGAAGGAGTATGTATAGAAAACGCAAGATCGAGGACTCTTTGGCCAGAAATATGTTCAGGAGGTCAAAAGGGGACCTCTGTATAGCTGATTTATCATCAAAAGGAGTCTATAACTTTCTATAATTTGAAAAATTTTGAGGACACTTTGACCACAAATAAATTCAAAAAGTCAGATATGGACATCTATATGGCTTATGAAGCATCAGAAGGAGTATGTATAGAAAACGCAAGATCGAGGACTCTTTGGCCAGAAATATGTTCAGGAGGTCAAAAGGGGACCTCTGAATAGCTGATTTATCATCAAAAGGAGTCTATAACTTTCTATAGTTTGAAAAATTTTGAGGACACTTTGACCACAAATAAGTTCAAAAAGTCAGATATGGCTTATGAAGCATCAGAAGGAGAATGTATAGAAAATGCAAGATCGAGGACTCTTTGGCCAGAAATATGTTCAGGAGGTCAAAAGGGTCCCTCTGTATAGCTGATTTATCATCAAAAGGAGTCTATAACTTTCTATAGTTTGAACATTTTTTAGGACACTTTGACCACAAATAAGTTCAAAATGTCAGATATGGACATCTATATGGCTTATGAAGCATCAGAAGGAGTATGTATAGAAAACGCAAGATCGAGGACTCTTTGGCCAGAAATATGTTCAGGAGGTCAAAAGGGGACCTCTGAATAGCTGATTTATCATCAAAAGGAGTCTATAACTTTCTATAGTTTGAAAAATTTTGAGGACACTTTGACCACAAATAAGTTCAAAAAGACAGTTATGGACATCTATATGGCTTATGAAGCATCAGAAGGAGTATGTATAGAAAACGCAAGATCGAGGACTCTTTGGCCAGAAATATGTTCTGGAGGTCAAAAGGGGCCCTCTGAATAGCTGATTTATCATCAAAAGGAGTCTATAACTTTCTATAGTTTGAAAAATTTTGAGGACACTTTGACCACAAATAAGTTCAATAAGTCAGATATGGACATCTATATGGCTTATGAAGCATCAGAAGGAGTATGTATAGAAAACGCAAGATCGAGGACTCTTTGGAAAGAAATATGTTCAGGAGGTCAAAAGGGGACCTCTGAATAGCTGATTTATCATCAAAAGGAGTCTATAACTTTCTATAGTTTGAAAAATTTTGAGGACACTTTGACCACAAATAAGTTCAATAAGTCAGATATGGACATCTATATGGCTTATGAAGCATCAGAAGGAGTATGTATAGAAAATGCAAGATCGAGGACTCTTTGGAAAGAAATATGTTCAGGAGGTCAAAAGGGGACCTCTGAATAGCTGATTTATCATCAAAAGGAGTCTATAACTTTCTATAGTTTGAAAAATTTTGAGGACACTTTGACCACAAATAAGTTCAAAAAGTCAGATATGGACATCTATATGGCTTATGAAGCATCAGAAGGAGTATGTATAGAAAACGCAAGATCGAGGACTCTTTGGCCAGAAATATGTTCAGGAGGTCAAAAGGGGACCTCTGTATAGCTGATTTATCATCAAAAGGAGTCTATAACTTTCTATAGTTTGAAAAAAATTTAGGACACTTTGACCACAAATAAGTTCAAAAAGTCAGATATGGACATCTATATGGCTTATGAAACATCAGAAGGAGTCTATGAGTATGTATAGAAAGCCCAAGATCGAGGACTCTTTGGCCAGAAATATGTTCAGGAGGTCAAAAAAGGGGACCTCTGTATAGCTGATTTATCATCAAAAGGAGTCTATAACCTTATATAGTTTGAAAATTGTTTAGGATACTTTGACCACAAATAAGTTCAAAAGGTCAGATATGGACATCTATATGGCTTACGAAGCATCAGAAGGAGTCTATGAGTATGTATAGAAAACTGAAGATCGAGGACTCTTTGGCCAGAAATATGTTCAGTAGGTCAAAAAGGGACCTCTGTATAGCTGACTTATCATCAAAAGGAGTCTATAACTTTCTATAGTTTGAAAAATTTTGAGGACACTTTGACCACAAATAAGTTCAAAAAGTCAGATATGGACATCTATAAGGCTTATGAAGCATCAGAAGGAGAATGTATTAAAAACGCAAGATCGAGGACTCTTTGGCCAGAAATATGTTCTGGAGGTCAAAAGGGTCCCTCTGTATAGCTGATTTATCATCAAAAGGAGTCTATAACTTTCTATAGTTTGAAAAAAATTTAGGACACTTTGACCACAAATAAGTTCAAAATGTCAGATATGGACATCTATATGGCTTATGAAACTTCAGAAGGAGTCTATGACTATGTATTGAAAGCCCAAGATCGAGCACTCTTTGGCCAGAAATATGTTCAGGATGTCAAAAACGGGGACCTCTGTATAGCTGATTTATCATCAAAAGGAGTCTATCACTTTATATAGTTTGAAATATTTTGAGGACACTTTGACCACAAATAAGTTCCAAAGGTCAGATATGGACATCTATATGGCTTATGAAGCATCAGAAGGAGTATGTATAGAAAACGCAAGATCGAGGACTCTTTGGCCAGAAATATGTTCAGGAGGTCAAAAGGGGACCTGTGAATAGCTGATTTATCATCAAAAGGAGTCTATAACTTTCTATAGTTTGAAAAATTTTGAGGACACTTTGACCACAAATAAGTTCAAAAAGACAGATATGGACATCTATATGGCTTATGAAGCATCAGAAGGAGTATGTATAGAAAACGCAAGATTGAGGACTCTTTGGCCAGAAATATGTTCTGGAGGTAAAAGGTGCCCTCTGAATAGCTGATTTATCATCAAAAGGAGTCTATAACTTTCTATAGTTTGAAAAATTTTGAGGACACTTTGACCACAAATAAGTTCAATAAGTCAGATATGGACATCTATATGGCTTATGAAGCATCAGAAGGAGTATGTATAGAAAACGCAAGATCGAGGACTCTTTGGAAAGAAATATGTTCAGGAGGTCAAAAGGGGACCTCTGAATAGCTGATTTATCATCAAAAGGAGTCTATAACTTTCTATAGTTTGAAAAAAATTTAGGACACTTTGACCACAAATAAGTTCAAAAAGTCAGATATGGACATCTATATGGCTTATGAAACATCAGAAGGAGTCTATGAGTATGTATAGAAAGCCCAAGATCGAGGACTCTTTGGCCAGAAATATGTTCAGGAGGTCAAAAAAGGGGACCTCTGTATAGCTGATTTATCATCAAAAGGAGTCTATAACCTTATATAGTTTGAAAATTGTTTAGGACACTTTGACCACAAATAAGTTCAAAAGGTCAGATATGGACATCTATATGGCTGACGAAGCATCAGAAGGAGTCTATGAGTATGTATAGAAAACGGAAGATCGAGGACTCTTTGGCCAGAAATATGTTCAGTAGGTCAAAAAGGGACCTCTGTATAGCTGATTTATCATCAAAAGGAGTCTATAACTTTCTATAGTTTGAAAAATTTTGAGGACACTTTGACCACAAATAAGTTCAAAAAGTCAGATATGGACATCTATAAGGCTTATGAAGCATCAGAAGGAGAATGTATTAAAAACGCAAGATCGAGGACTCTTTGGCCAGAAATATGTTCTGGAGGTCAAAAGGGACCTCTGTATAGCTGATTTATCATCAAAAGGAGTCTATAACTTTCTATATTTTGAAAAAAATTTAGGACACTTTGACCACAAATAAGTTCAAAATGTCAGATATGGACATCTATATGGCTTATGAAACTTCAGAAGGAGTCTATGAGTATGTATAGAAAGCCCAAGATCGAGCACTCTTTGGCCAGAAATATGTTCAGGATGTCAAAAAAGGGGACCTCTGTATAGCTGATTTATCATCAAAAGGAGTCTATCACTTTATATAGTTTGAAACATTTTGAGGACACTTTGACCACAAATAAGTTCAAAAGGTCAGATATGGACATCTATATGGCTTATGAAGCATCAGAAGGAGTATGTATAGAAAACGCAAGATCGAGGACTCTTTGGAAAGAAATATGTTCAGGAGGTCAAAAGGGGACCTCTGAATAGCTGATTTATCATCAAAAGGAGTCTATAACTTTCTATAGTTTGACAAATTTTGAGGACACTTTGACCACAAATAAGTTCAAAATGTCAGATATGGACATCTATATGGCTTATGAAACATCAGAAGGAGTCTATGAGTATGTATAGAAAGCCCAAGATCGAGGACTCTTTGGCCAGAAATATGTTCAGTAGGTCAAAATGGGCCCTCTGTATAGCTGATTTATCATCAAAAGGAGTTTATAACTTTCTATAGTTTGAAAACTTTTGAGGACACTTTGACCACAAATAAGTTCAAAAGGTCAGATATGGACATCTATTTGGCTTATGAAGCATCAGAAGGAGTCTATGAGTATGTATAGAAAGCCCAAGATCGAGGACTCTTTGGCCAGAAATATGTTCTGGAGGTCAAAAGGGGACCTCTGTATAGCTGATTTATCATCAAAAGGAGTCTATAACTTTCTATAGTTTGAAAAATTTTGAGGACACTTTGACCACAAATAAGTTCAAAAGGTCAGAAATGGACATCTATTTGGCTCATGAAGCATCAGAAGGAGTCTATGAGTATGTATAGAAAGCCCAAGATCGAGGACTCTTTGGCCAGAAATATGTTCAGGAGGTCAAAGGGGGCCCTCTGTATAGCTGATTTATCATCAAAAGGAGTCTATAACTTTATATAGTTTGAAAAAATGTTAGGACACTTTGACCACAAATAAGTTCAAAAGGTCAGATATGGACATCTTATGAAGCATCAGAAGGCTTATGAAGCATCAGAAGGAGTCTATGAGTATGTGTAGAAAGCCCAAAATCGAGGACTCTTTGGCCAGAAATATGTTCAGGAGGTCAAAAGGGGACCTCTGTATAGCTGATTTATCATCAAAAGGAGTCTATAACTTTCTATAGTTTGAAATATTTTGAGGACACTTTGACCACAAATAAGTTCAAAATGTCAGATATGGACATCTATATGGCTTATGAAGCATCAGAAGGAGTATGTATAGAAAATGCAAGATCGAGGACTCTTTGGCCAGAAATATGTTCAGGAGGTCAAAAGGGGACCTCTGAATAGCTGATTTATCATCAAAAGGAGTCTATAACTTTCTATAGTTTGAAACATTTTGAGGACACTTTGACCACAAATAAGTTCAAAATGTCAGATATGGACATCTATATGGCTTATGAAGCATCAGAAGGAGTATGTATAGAAAACGCAAGATCGAGGATTCTTTGGCCAGAAATATGTTCAGGAGGTCAAAAGGGGACCTCTGTATAGCTGATTTATCATCAAAAGGAGTCTATAACTTTCTATAATTTTAATTTTTTTTAGGACACTTTGACAACAAATAAATTCAAAAAGTCAGATATGGACATCTATATGGCTTATGAAGCATCAGAAGGAGTATGTATAGAAAACGCAAGATCGAGGACTCTTTGGCCAGAAATATGTTCAGGAGGTCAAAAGGGGACCTCTGAATAGCTGATTTATCATCAAAAGGAGTCTATAACTTTCTATAGTTTGAAAAATTTTGAGGACACTTTGACCACAAATAAGTTCAAAAAGTCAGATATGGACATCTATATGGCTTATGAAGCATCAGAAGGAGAATGTATAGAAAACGCAAGATCGAGGACTCTTTGGCCAGAAATATGTTCAGGAGGTCAAAAGGGTCCCTCTGTATAGCTGATTTTTCATCAAAAGGAGTCTATAACTTTCTATAGTTTGAAAATTTTTTTGGACACTTTGACCACAAATAAGTTCAAAATGTTAGATATGGACATCTATATGGCTTATGAAACATCAGAAGAAGACTATGAGTATGTATAGAAAACGCAAGATTGAGGACTCTTTGGCCAGAAATATGTTCTGGAGGTCAAAAGGGGACCTTTGTATAGCTGATTTATCATCAAAAGGAGTCTATAACTTTCTATAGTTTGAAAAAAATTTAGGACACTTTGACCACAAATAAGTTCAAAATGTCAGATATGGACTTCTTATGAAGCATCAGAAGGAATCTATGAGTATGTATAGAAAGCCCAAGATCGAGGACTCTTTGGTCAGAAATATGTTCTGGAGGTCAAAAGGGGCCCTCTGTATAGCTGATTTATCATCAAAAGGAGTCTATAACTTTCTATAGTTTGAAAAATTTTGAGGACACTTTGACCACAAATAAGTTCAAAAGGTCAGATATGGACATCTATATGGCTTATGAAGCATCAGAAGGAGTCTATGAGTATGTATCGAAAACGCAAGATCGAGGGCTCTTTGGCCAGAAATACGTTCAGTAGGTCAAAAGGGGCCCTCTGTATAGCTGATTTATCTTTAAAAGGAGTCTATAACTATTATGGTTTGAAAAATGTTAGGACACTTTGACCACAAATAAGTTCAAAAGGTCAGATATGGACATCTATATGGCTTATGAAGCATCAGAAGGAGTCTATGAGTATGTATAGAAAGCCCAAGATCAAGGACTCTTTGGCCAGAAATATGTTCTGGAGGTCAAAAGGGGACCTCTGTATAGCTGATTTATCATCAAAAGTAGTCTATAACTTTATATTTTGAATTATTTTTAGGACACTTTGACCACAAATAAGTTCAAAAGGTCAGATATGGAAATCTATATGGCTTATGAAGCATCAGAAGGAGTCTATGAGCATGTATAGAAAGCCCAAGATCAAGGACTGTTTGGCCAGAAATATGTTTAGGAGGTCAAAAGTTGACCTCTGTATAGCTGATTTATCATCAAAAGGAGTCTATAACTTTCTATAGTTTGAAAAATTTTGAGGACACTTTGACCACAAATAAGTTCAAAAGGTCAGATATGGAAATCTATATCTTATGAAGCACCAGAAGGAGTCTATGAGTATGTATAGAAAGCCCAAGATCGAGGACTCTTTGGCCAGAAATATGTTCAGGAGGTCAATAGGGGACCTCTGTATAGCTGACTTATCATCAAAAGGAGTCTATAACTTTATATAGTTTTAATTTTTTTAGGACACTTTGACCACAAATAAGTTCAAAAGGTCAGATATGGACATCTATATGGCTTATGAAGCATCAGAAGGAATCTATGAGTATGTATAGAAAGCCCCAAGATCAAGGACTGTTTGGCCAGAGATATGTTTAGGAGGTCAAAAGTTGACCTCTGTATAGCTGATTTATCATCAAAAGGAGTCTATAACTTTCTATAGTTTGAAAAATTTTGAGGACACTTTGACCACAAATAAGTTCAAAGTGTCAGATATGGACATCTATATGGCTTATTAGGCATCAGAAGGAGTCTATGAGTATGTATAGAAAGCATAAGATCGAGAACTCTTTGGCCAGAAATATGTTCAGGAGGTCAAAAGGGGCCCTCTGTATAGCTGATTTATCATCAAAAGGAGTCTATAACTTTCTATAGTTTGAAAAAATGTTAGGACACTTTGACCACAAATAAGTTCAAAAGGTCAGATATGGACATCTATATGGCTTATGAAGCATCAGAAGGAGTCTATGAGTATGTATAGAAAGCCCAAGATCGAGGACTCTTTGGCCAGAATTATATTCAGGAGGTCAAAAGGGGACCTCTGTATAGCTGATTTATCATCAAAAGGAGTCTATAACTTTATATAGTTTGAATTTTTTTCAGGACACTTTGACCACAAATAAGTTCAAAATGTCAGATATGGAAATCTATATGGCTTATGAAGCACCAGAAGGAGTCTATGAGTATGTATAGAAAGCCCAAGATCGAGGACTATTTGGCCAGAAATATGTTCAGTAGGTCAAAAGGGGCCCTCTGTATAGCTGATTTATCATCAAAAGGAGTCTATAACTTTCTATAGTTTGAAAAAATGTTAGGACACTTTGACCACAAGTAAGTTCAAAAGGTCAGATATGGACATCTATATGGCTTATGAAGCATCAGAAGGAGTCTATGAGTATGTATAGAAAGCCCATAGATCAAGGACTCTTTGGTCAGAAATATGTTCAGGAGGTCAAAAGGGGCCCTCTGTATAGCTGATTTATCATCAAAAGGAGTCTATAACTTTATATAGTTTGAATTTTTTTTAGGACACTTTGACAAGAAATAAGTTCAAAAGGATAGATATGGATATCTATATGGCTTATGAAGCATCAGAAGGAGTCTATGAGTATGTATAGAAAGCCCAAGATAGAGGTCTCTTTGGCCAGAAATATGTTCCTTGGGTCAAATATGGAATTCTGTATGTCTGACGTAACATCAGAAAGAGTCAACAAGTATATATGGAAAGATCAAGTTTCGAGTACTCACTCCATGGCCAGAAAAAAATTCGGTAGGTCAAACATGGACTTTTGTCAGGATGATATAACATCCGAAGATATCAGTCTGAATGTATAGTGTTAATCTTTTAGGACTCTTTGGCCAGAAATATTTTCAGCAGGTCAAAAGGGGACCTCTGTATAGCTGATTTATCATCAGAAGGAGACTATAACTTTATATAGTTTGAAAAATTTTGAGGACACTTTGACCAGAAATAAGTTCAAATGGTCAGATATGGACATCTATATGGCTTATGAAGCATCAGAAGGAGTTGGACTATATGAATAGAAAGCCCAAGATCGAGGACTGTTTGGCCAAAAATATGTTCCTTGGGTCAAATATGGACTTCTTTATGGCTGACGTAACATCAGAAAAAGTCAACGAGTATAAATGGTAAGGTCAAGTTTCGAGTACTCCTTGGACAGAAAAAAATTCAGTGTCAAATTTGGACCTTTGTCAAAATGATATAACATCTTTAAGGACTCTTTGGCCAGAAATATATTCAGCAGGTCGAAAGCGTACCTATGTATAGCTCATTCTTATAACATTATGTGCTTTGCACAAACGATCTAACGTTGAGCATCATTAAAGAAACATAGGTTATGCACTTCGTGCATTGCATTGCACACCAAAACTAACTCAATGCCATCATTAGAGAGATAACATATGTGTTGTTGCTTTGCACAAACTGTCTAACGTTGTGCATTGAAGAATAACATATAGTCTGTGCACTACTTGCATTGCATTGCACAACAGAACTACTCGATCCCATGTTCATTACAAAGATAACGTGTGTTGTTGCATTACATTGCATTGCACTAACGATCTAACATTGTGCACTGAAGAATAACATATAGGTATGCACTTTTTGCACTGCATTGCATTGCACACCAGAACTAAATCATTCCCATGTTCATAAAAGAGATAACGTTTGTTGGTGCATTGCATTGCATTGCATTGCATTGCATTGCATTGCACAAACGATCTAACGTTGTGCACTGAAGAATAACATATAGGTTATGCACTTTTTGCATTGCATTGCACTGCACACCAGAACTAAATCATTCCCATGTTCATTTAAGACATAACACGTGTTGTTGTATTGCATTGTATTGCATTGCATTGATTTGCATTGCTTTGCACTGCATTGCATTGCACTAACGATCTAACGTTGTGCACTGAAGAATAACATATAGGTTATGATCTTTGCGCATTGCATTGCACACCAGAACAAAATCATTCCCAAGTTCATTATAGAGATGATATGTGTGTTGTTGCATTGCATTGCATTGCATTGCATTGCATTGCATTGCACTAATGATCTAACTTTGTGCACTAAAGAATAACATATAGGTTATGCACTTTTTGCATTTCATTGCATTGCACACCAGACCTAAATCATTCCCATGTTCATTAAAGAGACAACGTTTGTTGGTGCACTTTTTGCTAACGATCTAACGTTGTGCACTGAAGAATAACATATGTTATGCACTTTTTGCATTGCATTGCACACCAGAACTACCTCATTCCCATGTTGATTAAAAACATAACGTGTGTTGTTGCATTGCATTGCATTGCATTGCATTAATTGCATTGCTTTGCACTGCATTACATTGCATCGCATTGCATTACATTGCATTGTATTGCATTGCATTGCATTGCACTAACGATCTAACGTTGTGCACTGAAGAATAACATATAGGTTATGCACTTTTCGCATTGCATTGCACTGCACACCAGAACTAAATCATTCCCATGTTAATTTAAGACATAACACGTGTTGTTGCATTGCATTGTATTGCATTGCATTGATTTGCATTGCTTTGCATTGCATTGCATTGCACTAACGATCTAACGTTGTCAAGTCAAGTCAAGTCATTTTCATTTATATAGCGCTTTTAACAATGTAGATTGTCTCAAAGCAGCTTTACAGAGATAAATGTATAATTTAACGTAAGATTGTTTTGTCTGCATTGCATTGCACTAACGATCTAACGTTGTACACTGAAGAATAACATATAGGTTATGCACTTTTCGCATTGCATTGCACACCAGAACTAAATCATTCCCATGTTCATTAAAGACATAACGTGTGTTGTTGCATTGCATTGCATTGCATTGCATTGATTTGCATTGCTTTGCACTGCATTGCATTGCACTAACGATCTAACGTTGTCAAGTCAAGTCAAGTCATTTTCATTTATATAGCGCTTTTAACAATGTAGATTGTCTCAAAGCAGCTTTACAGAGATAAATGTATAATTTAACGTAAGATTGTTTTGGCTTTATAGCGGTTCTTTAATAAAGTTATTTTCCAGCTAAAGTTAGTTTTGATTGATTCGCTTCCGTCGCAACGATCATTTGTTTTTAAATTAGGGCCGCCAAGACGACACCATTCTCTCTACACAGACTTTAAACGCGAACCTGTGAGAAACGCTGATGGCGTTCAGATGCGCATTAAGAACGGGTTCTATAGTTATGTGCATTTGAATATATGTGTGCAGGTTTGGAATTCCCTGCAAACCAAGCCTAAACAAATTACTGGTGTTTCCTTATAGTTTTGATTCAGAATTTTATTTTATTTTATCAATTCTGGGTAGATACGCAAATTGAGTTTTCCCGACGACGCGTTATCTGTAGAGTGGGAAAGGGATCCTCCATAGGGAGAGACTAGTTGGCACTTCAGCACTGCGTTGACATCGGGTCCAGGCGAAGGTCCTTCATCAGATCTGGAAACGGCCTGGATCCGGCAGGCTGCGGGAAAACCTTGGGATAAACAAAGACACTAAAATTAGCGTAGATGCCATTCTTCTCATGATGTAACAAGTACATCAGGATTTATGGGAAGTGTTCCCGGTTCCAGCTGACCTAATCTATGCAGCCTAATATTGAATTATAGAAGTTTATAATGTATTATGTGAACGCTATGTCAAAGAGATGTGTCTTTAATCTAGATTTGAACTGACAGAGTGTGTCTGCTTCCCGGACAATGGTAGGAAGGCTGTTCCAAAGTTTTGGTGCTAAATAGGAAAAGGATCTACCGCCAGCAGTCGATTTAGATATTCTAGGTATTATCAACTGGCCGGAATTTTGAGATCGCAATAGACGTGAAGGAGTATAATGCGTTAAGAGCTCGCTCAAGTACTGCGGAGCTAAACCATTTAGTGCTTTGTAAGTAATCAGCAATATTTTAAAATTGATGCGATGTTTAATAGGGAGCCAGTGCAGTTTTGACAGAACCGGGCTAATATGGTCATACTTCCTGGTTCTGGTAAGAACTTGAGCTGCTGCGTTTTGAACTAGCTGTAGTTTGTTTATTAAGCGTGCAGGGCAACCACCCAGTAGAGCATTACAATAATCTAGCCTTGAGGTCATGAACGCATGGACTAATTGTTCCGCATTTGTCAATGAGAGCATATGACGTAATTTAGATATATTTTTAAGATGGAAAAATGCGGTTTTACAGATACTAGACACGTGACTTTCAAATGAAAGATTGGTATCAAAGAGCACACCCAGGTTCCTAACCGACGACGAAGACTTAACAGAGCAGCCATCAAGTGTTAGACAGTATTCTAGGTTATTACGTGAGGAAGTTTTTTGTCCAATAATTAGAATCTCTGTTTTTTCAGAATTTAGAAGTAGGAAATTACGAGTCATCCAATTTTTTATATCAGCTATGCATTCTGTTAATTTAGTGAATTGGTAAGTTTCGTTAGGTTTTGAAGAAATATAGAGCTGAGTATCGTCGGCATAACAGTGGAAGCTAATTCCATGTTTCCTAATGATATCTCCTAATGGTAGCATGTACAGAGTGAACAGCAGCGGTCCTAGTACTGAGCCCTGTGGTACGCCATACTGAACTTGTGATTGATAAGACATCTCTTCATTTACTGCTACAAACTGATAACGGTCAGATAAGTATGATTTAAACCATGCTAGTGCAATTCCACTAATGCCAACATAGTTTTCTAGTCTATTTAAAAGAATGTTGTGGTCAATGGTGTCAAACGCAGCACTAAGATCGAGTAACACTAATAGAGAGACACAACCACGATCGGATGATAAGAGCAAATCATTTGTTACTCTAACGAGAGCAGTCTCAGTACTATGGTATGGTCTAAATCCGGACTGAAAATCCTCGCAGATATCATTTCTTTCTAGAAAGGAACATAGTTGTGAAGATACTGCCTTTTCTAGTATCTTTGACAGAAAAGGTAGATTCGAGATCGGCCTGTAATTGACTAATTCTGAAGGATCAAGTTGCATTTTTTTAACAAGCGGTTTAATCATAGCCAGCTTAAAGTTTTTTGGTACGTATCCTAGAGACAAAGATGAATTAATGATATTAAGAAGAGGATCTATGACCTCTGGAAGCATCTCTTTCAGTAGCTTAGTCGGTATAGGGTCTAACATACATGTTGTAGATTTAGATGATTTAACGAGTTTAGTAAATTCTTCCTCTCCTATAGCAATGAATGAATCAAATTTTTCCTCAGGGAGACTACAATGCACTGCCTGATGCGATACTGTAGTAGACGGTTGCATAGTTATAATTTTATCCCTGATATTATCAATCTTATAAGTGAAGAAGTTCATAAAGTCATTACTGCTGTGCTTCTTGGAACCTTCTGTGTTTGAAGCTTTCTTTTTCGTTAGTTTAGCCACTGTTTCAAATAAATACCTAGGATTATGTTTATTTTCTTCTAATAGGTTTGAAAAATAAGCAGATCTAGCAGCTTTTAAAGCCTCTCTGTAAGCAATCGAGCTCTCTTTCCATGAAATGCGAAATACCTCTAATTTTGTTTTCTTCCAGTTGCGCTCCATTTTTCTGGCTGCTCTCTTAAGGGCCCGAGTGTGCTCGTTGTACCACGGCGTTGGATTATTTTCTTTAATCTTCTTTAAGCGCAAAGGAGCAACTGTGTCTAAAGTGCTGGAAAAGAGAGAGTTAAAAGTTTCTGTTGCAATACCAAGTTTTTCTAAGCTATCCGGGATGCTAAAATGATGAAACTGATCAGGAAGATTATTAATAAAGCAATCCTTAGTAGCAGAAGTGATAGGTCTAACATATTTGTAACACGGAGTCGGCTTTGCAGCCTTGGCTAAATGTAATTTACACGAGACTAGATAATGATCTGAGATGTCATCGCTCTGCTGCAGAATTTCAACGGCATCAACATCTATTCCATGTGATAATATTAGATCTAGAGTATGATTACGACGATGAGTAGGTCCTGACACGTGTTGTCTAACTCCAATTGAGTTTACAATGTCTTTAAATGCCAAACCCAATGCATCTTTTTCATTATCGATGTGTATATTAAAATCACCAACAATTAGTACTTTATCTGCAGCCAATACTAACTCTGATAGAAAGTCCGCAAATTCTTTGATAAAGTCTGTATGGTGCCCTGGTGGCCTGTATACAGTAGCCAGCACAAATCTCAAACGTGATTTATCATTTATACTATATATTTTTACATTAAGCACTAACACTTCAAAAGAATTATATTCGAAACTTGATTTCTTAGTGGTTTTGAAAATATTACTATAAATTACAGCAACACCACCCCCTTTGCGTTTCAGACGAGGTTCATGTTTATAACAGTAATCTTGCGGGGTGGACTCATTTAAAGTAATGTAATCGCTTGGTTTTAGCCAGGTTTCTGTCAAACACAGCACATCTAGGTTATTATCTGAAATCATATCATTAACAATGAGTGCTTTTGAAGTAAGCGATCGAATATTCAGCAACCCAAGCTTTAGCATTTGCTCATCTGTATTATAGCTGTTTTTTATTTGTTGAACATCAATTAAATTTTTAACCTTAGATAGGTTTAAACATTTTTTGGATTTCCAAAATCGGGGAACAGACACAGTCTCTATATGATGATAGCTAGGTGAAAGAGGCTCTATGTGATGGGATTTATCTGACCTGGGTGACGCGAGGCCGCTAGCAGACGGTTGGTTTAGCCAGTCTGTCTGCTTCCTGACCTGGTGCCCAATTTGTCATGTTTGAGCTCTAAGACTATGAGCCATATTACTAGAGAGAAGAGCAGCACCATCCCAGGAGGGATGAATACCATCTCTTTTCAACAGGTCAGGTTTGCCCCAAAAACTTTTCCAATTGTCTATGAATTCTATATAATTAATGCACGTATTGCATTGCATTGCACACCAGAACTAAATCATTCCCATGTTCATTAAAGACATAACGTGTGTTGCTGCATTGCATTGTATTGCATTGCATTGCATTGCTATGTATTGCAATGCAATGTATTGCATATTGCATTACATTGAATTGCACTGCTTTGCATTGCTTTGCATTGCTTTGCATTGCTTTGCACTGCATTGCATTGCATTGCATTGCATTGCACTAACGATCTAACGTTGTGCACTGAAGAATAACATATAGGTTATGCACTTTTCGCATTGCATTGCACACCAGAACTACCTCATTCCCATGTTGATTAAAGACATAACGAGTGTTTTTCATTGTATTGTATTGCACTATATTGATTTGCATTGCTTTGCATTGCTTTGCATTGCTTTGCATTGCTCTGCATTGCTCTGCATTGCTCTGCATTGCTTTGCATTGCGATCTAACGTTGTGCACTGAAGAATAACATATGTTATGCACTTTTTGCATTGCATTGCACACCAGAACTACCTCATTCCCATGTTGATTAAAAACATAACGTGTGTTGTTGCATTGCATTGCATTGCATTGCATTGCATTGCATTGCATTGCATTGCATTTATTTGCATTGCTTTGCACTGCATTGCATTGCATTGCATTGCATTGCATTGCACTAACGATCTAACGTTGTGCACTGAAGAATAACATATAGGTTATGCACGTATTGCATTGCATTGCACACCAGAACTAAATCATTCCCATGTCCATTAAAGACATAACGTGTGTTGTTGCATTGCATTGTATTGCATTGCTTTGCATCATTGCATCATTGCATCATTGCTTTGCATTGCTTTGCATTGCTTTGCATTGCTTTGCATTGCATTGCATTGCATTGCATTGCATTGCATTGCATTGCTTTGCACTGCATTGCATTGCACTAATGATCTAACGTTGTGCACTGAAGAATAACATATAGGTTATGCTCTTTTCGCATTGCATTGCACACCAGAACAAAATCATTCCCAAGTTCATTATAGAGATGATATGTGTGTTGTTGCATTGCATTGCATTGCATTGCATTGCATTGCTTTGCACTGCATTGCATTGCATTGCATTGCACAAACGATCTAACGTTGTGCTCTGAAGAATAACATATAGGTTATGCACTTTTCGCATTGCATTGCACACCAGAAATTAATCATTCCCATGTTCTTTAAAGAGATGATATGTGTGTTGTTGCATTGCATTGCACTAGCGATGTAACGTTGTGCACTGAAGAATAACATATAGGTTATGCACTTTTTGCATTGCATTGCATTGCACACTAGAACTTAACCATTCCCATGTTCATTAAAGAGATGGTATGTGTGTTGTTGCATTGCATTTTATTGCACAAACGATCTAACGTTGTGCACTGAAGAAAAACATATAGGTTATGCACTTTTTGCATTGCATTGCATTGCACATCAGAACTAAATCATTCCCATGTTCATTAAAGAGATAATGTTTGTTGTTGCATTGCATTGCATTGCATTGCACAAACGATCTAACGTTGTGCTCTGAGGAATAACATATAGGTTATGCACTTTTCGCATTGCATTGCACACCAGAAATAAATCATTCCCATGTTCTTTAAAGAGATGATATGTGTGTTGTTGCATTGCATTGCACTAGCGATGTAACGTTGTGCACTGAAGAATAACATATAGGTTATGCACTTTTTGCATTGCATTGCATTGCACACCAGAACTAACTCCTTCCCATGTTCATTAAAGAGATAACATGTTGCATTGCATTGCACAAACGATCTAACGTTGTGCATTGAAGAGTGCATAGACCATGCACTTTTTGCATTGCATTGCATTGCACAACATAACGAACTCCTTCCCATTTTCATTAAAGAGATATGTTGCATTGCATTGCACAAACGATCTAACGTTGTGCATTGAAGAATAATATATAGGCTATGCACTTTTTGCATTGCATTTCACACCAGAACTAACTCCTTTAAATGTTCATTAAAGGATAACATTTTGCATTGCACAAACGATCTAACGTTGTGCATTGAAGAGTAACATATAGGCAATGCACTTTTTGCATTGCATTGCACAACAGAACTAACTCCTTCCCATGTTCATTAAAGGGATACTCCACTTTTTTCGGAAATATGCTCATTTTACAACTCCCCCAGAGTTAATAAGTTGAGTTTTACCGTTTTAGAATCCATTCAGCCGAACTCCGGGTCTGACGGTACCACTTTTAGCATAGCTTAGCATAGATCATTGATTCTGATGAGTCCAGTAGCATTTCTTTCAAAATGACCAAAGAGTTTCAATATTTTTCCTATTTAAAACTTGACTCTTCTGTAGTTAAACCGTGTACCAAGATCGCCGGAAAATGAAAAGTTGCAATTTTCTAAGCCTATATGGCTAGGAACTACTCTCATTCCGGCGTAATAATCAAGGAACTGTGTGGCTGTACCATGGGTGCAGCAGGCGTAGTGATATGACGCAGCGCCTGAAAATAGTCCCCAGCTCGGTAACTTCTTCCAACGTGACCGGGACTAAGTTTGTCTAACCTATTAGATCTATTTTCAGGCGCTGCGTCATATCATTACGCCTGCTGCACTCATGGTACAGCCGCACAGTTCCTTGATTATTACGCCGGAATGAGAGTAGTTCCTAGTCATATAGGCTTAGAAAATCGCAACTTTTCATTTTCCGTCGATCTTAGTACACGGTTTAACTACAGAAGAGTCAAGTTTTAAATAGGAAAAATATTGAAACTCTTTGGTCATTTTGAAAGAAATGCTACTGGACTCGTCAGAATCAATGATCTATGCTAAGCTATGCTAAAAGTGGTACCGTCAGACCCGGAGATCGGCTGAATGGATTCTAAAACGGTAAAACTCAACTGTTTACCTCTGGGGGAGTTGTAAAATGAGCATATTTCCGAAAAAAGTGGAGTATCCCTTTAACAACCCAGTCTGGGATCACGTTCAAACAGAAGAGTTTCTTTATTTGAGCGCGGCTGCGGTTTCGTCCAACATAATCTGACTGAGGGCACTTTACATGGTATCTTATAGGCAATTCAGTGGGCTGCCCTTAAAGGTGCTGACTTTACACACAGACTTAGGGCTGACCACTACATCTAATCATCTAAAGACAATAGAGGCAATTACCCCCAACTGAGCTCCCCAAATGGTATAAACACAAATGGTCACGAGAACTAAGACTATGTAACATTCACACACAGTTCAACTCTTAGTTGGAAGATCAAAGACTAACAAAACCCCTGACTATTACAATGTTTAGACAGCTGACTTACAGCTGACTTCTAATCAGTAAATTGATGCCATCATGTTCACCTTGAATGCCCAATACAGTGTAGTTCACCTTAGTGTTTCATGTGATATTATAAAGCATGTAGGATCAGCAGATCTTAAACATATTCTTAAATTTGAATCCTTCAGTTCCTAAACATTAGCCATGGATACTGAGGTTTTCTTTATTTTAACTGGCAATTAAGAAGGACCTCAAGAAGTATTCAAAAATATTTAATCAAAAAGACAGACTGAGCCAGTCCAAAGCTTCCAGGTCTTTCTTTCTTTCTTTCTTTCTTTCTTTCTTTCTTTCTTTCTTTCTTTCTTTCTTTCTTTCTTTCTTTCTTTCTTTCTTTCCTAAAAAAAACTATAAATATGTAATTAATGTGTTGATACAAGGGCAGGGCTTGATATTGTCCATTGGGAATTAATTGGATCGTTGCTTTGCTGTGATGTCATGTGAGTGACATGTTGTCCTGTCCTCACGTCAGACATGTCATCAGAGAAGAGAAGAGATGTTGCTGCAAGAGGGAAGGGATGTCATTTTGATTAAAGATTAAAAAGGCACATAAAAAAAAAAATACAGTGCATTTATAATAAATACAGCAATATTCCATAAAATACAAGAATTTTGATTGTGAAATCATGGTGACTTTAAAGAGTGTAATACACGTTGCGCATCACCTCTGTGTTTTGGAGCAACTGTTGAGGCCAACTGTAGTCTGAATATTGCTTATACATGCTGGACAAAGCTGAGCTGAGCTTGACTTTGCAAAAAATATTCTGGTACGATTTCAGTCAGACTAAAGCATTTATATGACATTAAAAAAATATGAATTGTTGTTTTAGAACTAAATTCAAACTTTTGAAGTGCATGTAAACACACTTATTGATTCACATATTCCTGCTGAGAATGGATTTTTCATTTTAATATGAATTTTAAGTAAGAGCTCATATTCTTAAATCCCCTGTCAACAATTTTCTTGTAGCATTTACTGAAAGGAGTAAAGGGCAGTGATTTATCATTTGCTATTCTTCTTTGGACAACATGGTACTTTTGTGGGTTATCTCTTCTCAAAAGAAAATATTTCTGATACAGGAGAGGAATTTCTTTTGTATTGTGGTCTGGTCATTTTGTATAAGATCAATTTGTTTACTAAGGAAATGTTTCTTTTTTTTTTTTTTTTTTACCATCATTCCAGAGGTTATACTTCTAGACATCTTCACTCGTGATGCCAATGTGCTGCAGTATCATGAGGCATAATGTCAAATCCAAGCTGCACTTTAAAAAATATATATATATTGTAAAATTATAAGGGAATTTTAACACAAAAGCATTGAAAAAAAATGTAGGCAAGTGTTATTTATGACATGAGCCATGCGTTTTTCACAAGCATCATACATTTTTGATATGAGAATTTTCTTTGTATTTTATTTAATTTACTTAATGTTGTATTTTACTTGAATTTCCCATAAACTGAAATAGTTTTAAAGCCTCTATACAAACATACAAGATTGTGAAATGTGAACAACTTAATGTTTCTTCTGTGGTTTAATATTTTTAAAACTTTTAAAACATTTTTTGCAAATTAAATTGTTTTGAGTAATGTTATTTGTTGCAAGTGTACTTTGCAAATGCGAGCAAATTAGCATTATAAAACGACAAAATATGATAAATATATTTTTTGGTTTGACTCATTTTGGCATAAAAACTTGGCAAAGTAACCAAACGAGTGTGTACTAGTCTCCATAGCAACAGTAACCGTTTCTTGCCCCAGCACGCGCTGCGAGCGTCTTGACTGGTTTAAAGAGGCGCGCAAACACCTTTATCCTTCTTGTTAAATCCTTCACACACGTTTTCTCTTAAATATCAGCGTAAATATGAGGATAACTGTGGTTTGGACTGATGAAAATGTTCTTTTAGCTGCTCTGGAGAGGATGGGTTGACATAGTCCCAGCATGGTAGGAGCGCAATGGGTTGTTTCACACCTCTAGGGGTTTCATCACCGTTAACAACCGTCCGCTGGTGAATCCAGGACCTCCGCAGGGGCCAGCCAGCAGCACAAGTCCTGTCTCAGAATGAGATTAGAAGATTAACTAGGCTAACCCGCAGTAAATCACCAGTAAATTCTAGCGTAGCACTAGCTGAGGCGTATTTTGATATTGTCTGTAAAAAAACAAAACAGGCTTTGATACAGCACAAGACTGGAGTAACGTTAAGTTGGGAATAAAAAGATGAAGAATTTGCCAGGAGAGTGGAAGGACCATCAACTCACGGTAGGCTGTCGATCTTTTACTAAAGCACCATAGTTCATTCAACAGTAAGGTTAAACACCTGTCACTTGCACCTGTCACGAATGTCCGGCAGGAAAATGTAACGTTTCAGGCTACACATAGAGATTCATGATAATGTGTCTCCTGCGGGACAGGAGAGAATCATCTAGTGAACAGAACGTGTCTTGTTGTGATAACAAATGATAACACTTATAATAACATTCGTTAGTATGTCACTACATGTGGAGACTATGCAGCAGTTATCACTTTTTAGTGAATATTATCAGTGTAGTAGAATGTTTTGATAGTCAGTCTTTGTATAGACATGCACATTATATCGCAAAAAAAAAAAAAAAAAAAAAAAAGTAATGTTATAAAAAGATGATACAAAAAGGTAAGAGTAGCCTAAGTTGTAAAAGGGAGGCTAGTTATTATTGGCAGATTTAGGAAAACAGAATTGGCCATCTTTCTCAACATAACAGTATTTAAAATGTATTATATTTGGTAATAAACAATTATGAAATGCAAAATAATTAATGAAAACCACAAGTAAGGCGCAACATGCATTAGGCATCCTACTATTCAAAAGTGTGGTCAGTAATTTTTTTTTTTTTTTTTGAAAGAAATTAATACTTTTGTTCAACAATGACACATTCAATTGATCAAATGTGACAGTAAATAGGCTACATTTATAATGTTACAAAAGATTTCTGTTTCAGATAAATGTTCTTTTGAACTTTCCATTCAGACAATCCTTAAAAAAAAAATGTATCACGGTTTCTACAGAAATAGTATGCTGCGCAACTGTTTTCAACATTGATAATAAAAAGAAATGTTTCTTGAGCTGCAAATCAGCATATTAGATTAATTTCTGAAGGATCATATGATATTGAAGACTGGAGTAATGATGCTGAAAATGCAGCTATCACAGAAATGACATTTTAAATTAATATTGCAATACATTATTTTATTTTAAATTGTAATGATATTTTCACAATATTTCTGATTTGACCTTTTTTAGAAAAATAAAGGCAGCCTTGGTGAGCATTAGAGACTTTTTTTGGCTATCAGAGGTTGTGATGAATTATAATATTTAAGAATATATAAACCACATGTTACAACTTGCACTGACCTGACATACCCTGAGAACAAATTTCAACCTTTCATTAAAAAAATATGTTTATTATAGCCTACAGTTGACCCTTTATAGTGTAGTGTGTCAAAACCATACAGCACTAGATATAACACTACAGTGAACACTTCCCTGTGTGACAACTAGCCCCATTCTCCTAGTTCTTAACAGATCAGAACAGTTCATGTAGATTCAAATATGAATATTAAATGAATTCAAGTTTTTTTAATGATATGAACATACATTGTTAACGTCTTTTGTTAACGGCAGATTTATTTAAAGATACGTTTTTAAATAAATGATGTGTACTGATTCAAGGTTGCTCTGCGCATCCGGCCTCTGAACGATGCAGAGATTGAGGAGGGTGCAACCACAGTGGCGCACAAGATTGACAACCAGGTAGGCAAAAAACAACACGAAGGACCACCTGAGACACGTCCAGCATTACCTATAATTCCTGTCTGAAATTGTTTAATCAAGTGACTTTTGACTTTAAACCTAATACATAGCCTTGTTACAACTAGCCACTGTCTCCCCTAGGCCTATATGTTTTGTATACATTTTGAAAACATATGCATAATATTCACAACTCTTGATTAGGAGTCTGTTGCTGAATCTGTCATGATGAATGATGGTCTAAAGACCTAATCCTCCCTTTCATCTGCAGTAAATCCTGTTTACAGTCAATAAATAAGGTTTACTGTCTACTTTGCTTATGCTTGATGTCTTAGGATTAGGATGCAGCAGACATGTCTGTGTGTGCATGATTATTAGGCAAGTCAATATTCTCAATGTCATTTAAAATAATTTTTCAAGTACATTTTTCCAATTTCAGACCACATCAATCGTAATAATTATTTATTATATTATATTAGCAGTGCACCTTATGTTTTGTTGTATTTAATATTAGTTAATTTTTACTACAGGTTATGAAAGAATGCAACATTCTAGAAGTTTGCGAAAAAACATGCTGAGAAGCAAAGCTGCAAATTAAGTGCAACAGACTTGCGAAGAATTACAGTCAGCTTGAAGGCACCAGGAACTTTTTAGAATGCAATCAATGCATGCCACCGTTTTCCAGAACTGTCTACCTGAAGTAGGTGTCAGGTTCTCAGAGACTTCAGTCGCTTTTCCACCGTTAGGAAGAACGGTTTTAAGAAATGCATGGAATGGTTCCAGTTATATTTCCACTTGAGATTGGTTTGGCAAAGCGCGATCACAAACCGTTCTCGGCTTGGAATTCTCTGCACGGTTGGCAACAACTGATGCATTTGTATTACATTCCAAGAGCTCTGTTATCAGCCCCGAAGTGGAAATTGAAACCATATCCATACCAGCTGGGCTGGATTTGCACGGACTGGAACGGTTAAGCAATGAGAACGGTTTGCCTGATGGTGGAAAAAAGGCTTTGTTAAAGGTGCTCTAAGCGATGTTGGGTGACGTCACTTCTTGTTGATGTTACAAGTATTGTCAAACAAAACGGAGGCTAGCTTGACCCTCCCTCCTCCTCATCCCGTCCCCTCCACCTCCCTTCCGTGCTTCCTGAAACAGGCTTTTCCGATGTAAATTCGGGACTTTGCGCGTTCCTTCTCCTTTTCTCTCTTCTTTGGTATTTGTTCATCGGAACGTCATCTCTTTGGTCGTGTGTTGGCCATATCAAAATTCAAGAGAATATAATTCTAACGTTAGTCGTTGTCGTTGTCTAGGACAACGCCCTAGACAATGACAATGTCGACAATGTTAGACAATGTCGTTGTCTAACCCCCCAACCCCCACCCCCAAATCATTCTTGTCGGTTATTGGCTGGAACACTGTTTGTTATGTTTCGTGGTCCAGGCTGGGCCAGTTTGTTTTTGTTGCCGTTTATGGAGCCTGGGCTGTCTACAGAGACGGCATTTTTTACAGTGTGTTCAGGGGACAGACAGCTAGCGGATAGTGAGGAAATGTTTGCTGTATGTGACAAAAAATGTTTCGGTCTAAAAAACATGTGACATTGCTTAGACTTGAGCACCTTTAAGGGAAGGAAAACTGAAACACAGCATCCATTTAATCAGAACCCAGTTCCAACAGCACAACATGAAATATTTTTCCTACCATGCAAAAGTTTTTTTAAAGAATAATAATACTTTTATACTGCAAGGAAGCATTAAATTGATCAAAAGTGACAGTAAAAACGTTTACATTACTACAAAAAATAGTTTAATTAAATGCTGTTCTTTTGAACTGTCTATTAATCAAAGACAGCTCTTTCCACAAAAATATTAAGCAGCACAACTGTTTTTAGTATTGTAAATAAATGTTACAGCTGAAAATTCAGCTTTTCCATGAAAAATTGTTGCAAAACAGTTATTTTAATTTGTAATACAATTTCACAATATTCCTTTATGCAGAATTGGTGAGCATAAGAGTTTTCTTTCAAAAAAATCTTACTGAGCCCAAACTTTTGAATGGTAGTGTTAGTGTACATTATGTCACAGAGAGTGTGGACATCAGTCTCAACATATTTCAGGTAATTTATTTTGCAGTGAGTTAATGTTTAAACATTGCCGAATTGATCTAAGAGTTCATTCTCATGTCTAATTACTTTCTTCAGATGGTGGTGTTGATGGACCCCTGTGAGGATGCTGACAATGTCCTGAGGGCCAACCGCTCACGTGAAAAAACATACATGTTCGATGTGGCATTTGATCATACTGCAACCCAGGTGTGTAGTAGTGATGCTCTTCCACACAAAATATTTACTCTTTTTGTTGGTCATGGGATACTTGATCCTCATCCTTCATGTTCATTAAGATTTTAAGGTGCCGTTCTTGAAAAAAAGTAATCGATTTTCAAAATAGTTTTTGTATTTAGGTAATTTAAGTTTTTGAAAGATACAGCATGATCACAGTTCCAGACCTCAATGTTACTTACTTTTTTCTTTACTTCAGGAGGATGTTTATGTGGCAACAACAAAAAATCTTATTGATGGTGTGATTGCTGGTTATAATGCCACCGTCTTTGCATATGGACCCACAGGTAATCTAGATGTGAATTTTTCTTTTTAGTGTTTGGATTTAAAAAAAGCACATACTTTACATTCTAATACCCTACAAAACTGCATTCAAGTTTCCTGCAAACTTCTTGTAACGATCTATTGATTTTTTAGGAGCTGGAAAGACATACACTATGTTAGGCTTAGATTCTGAGCCTGGCATTTACATCCGAACACTCAATGATCTCTTTACGGCCATTGAAGACAGCACCGAGGACTTGAATTGCAGTGTTTATATGTCATATATAGAGGTCAGTCTTATTGATTTGATGATATTACATCAATTTTGGTACTGTCCCTTTAGGACTTTATACAAATGCAGTGTGTTCTGAATGCACTAAACATTAATGAACTTCTTTGCAGATTTATAATGAGATGATCAGAGATCTGTTAAATCCATCTTCTGGATACCTTGAGCTGCGTGAGGACGCTAAAGGGAAAATAAAAATTGCAGGCATCACTGAATTCTCTACATGTAATGCTAAAGAGGTACTTTTTAATAGCTTAAAATACACTACCATTCAAAAGTCTGAAGTCTGTAAGATTTTATTATAATTTTCTTTAATAAATGAATACTTTTATTCAGCAAGTCTGCATAAAATTGTTCCAAAGTGACAGTAGAGGCATTTATAATGTCATGAAAAAAGATTTCTATTTCAAACAAATGCTATTCTTTTAATCTTTTATTCATGACAGAATTCTGGGGGAAAAGTTTCCACACAAAAAGTATTAAGCATGATAATAATAATAATAATAATAATAAGAAGAAGAAATGTTTCCTGAGAACCAAATCAGCCTATTAGAATGATTTCTGAAGGGTCATGTGACACTGAAGAAGTAATGATGCTGAAAATTCAGCTTTACAATCTGTAAGGAATATGACTTAGCTCAAATGATTATAGGGAATCAAAATTATGAATCGGGTTGATTCATCTATATTCTTACAATATTAATAAATTATTGAAGCTGAAATTTAGACCCATTCGTATACATCAATATTCAATTACAATGAATTATAATTTAATCATTAATATACAAAAAGGTCCCGCTTTCAGATCAATTAATCAGAATAATTTTTAAGGGAAATTAATGTATTAATTAAACAGTTGTTTGTCCCGCAAACTGGTCGTGAAATTAATTCCATCAACTTCTCAACAAAATTATCTCTTTCTTATAATTCAAAGAAAGCTATTTTCTGGCCATGAAAACAACTCTCCTGTTCTTATAAAATTAGGTTACTTAAAAGTAACAAATCAGCTCTGTAGCTTAAGATCAACAAATCATTGACTCCGTAAATGAGCATTGAGACAATCAGGAATATATGGAATTTAATAATTGAACTAATGAATACATAACTACGATTCACACAGAGTAAATAGGTATGTATATACAGAACACGTAAACAAATACAAGACTAAACGCATAACGAAAATGAGAGAGAGAGAGAGAGAGAGAGAGAGAGAGATGAGAGAAAGTGAAACTAACATGTGCGATCAAAGATCGATCACAGTTAGGCAAAGTCACAGGCAGGGTAACCTTGAGAGACAACAAGGAATCAAATCACATTAAAAGTTCAATAAACTTATCTTGCACAATGGTTCTCTTTGTTGAAGAACGCCGAGTTCGTTCGTGTGTTCTAAGAGCAGCGTGCGTGTGTTTCTTTAAGGAAGCAGGGCTTGCTTTGGTTGAGCGCGGCCGCGGGATGTTCAAGTCTCTTTAAAGTTGAGGTTGCCGGCTACGTTTGCTTTGCTGAACGTAGGGAGAGTCCGAAGACGAAAATAAAGAAAAGACTTAAAGAAAAAGTAAAACAGAACGGAGAATGCTCCCTTAGGGAGCCATTTGGATCTTCTCGCTGGCGAAGAGGGTTCGTAAAAGTGCTCCCTGAAGAATTCTTTGAGTTGGTCTTTTATGGAAAAAGATGGGTTCACGCCTCTGTGCATACGCCGACCAATAACCTTCAGAGATTTCAGAGCGGGAAAATTTTCTTTGTCTCGTAAGCCACGCCTACTCGAATGAGTAATGAGGGATATCAAATTTGAGACGATTTGCTCAAGACATGTGCAATGTATAAAACAATGTACATTACTGCATTCTGCTATTGAAATTCGACTCTGTTAGATTGAGAGAATTACAGAGATATGAAACTTGTCATAGGAAGATTGTAGGGACACCAAGTTACATAAGATATGCATAATTACAAACATTTTAAAGTTTTGATTAATACACGATAACATTGCAGATACACAAATTTGATATGGGAAAATCAAATCCTTGTTTATACATTTCTTAAGTGGTTATACATAAATGTAGGATTAACACTTTATTCCTACTCCTCTCCTGGAATCTCAGTTTGCTTGACATTCCGTTAGGGCAATAAAAACGAAGTGGGGGGGGGGGGGGAGCCAATTGCCAGAGAATGTTAGTGAACATTCTCTAATTAAAACACTATTGATTAAAGAATACATTTCGAAACCACACCTCTATTATAAAGCAAACTAATCACACATATATTTCGGAGGGTATACATTCAAGAGCCATATTTCTATATGAAGTTGCACCCAAAGGATGTTTGGTGTGTGTGTGTGTGTGTGTGTGTGTGTGTGTCACATAGAATGTTTCATTATCTCTCTGTGGTCCAGAGAGGGGAAGGGGGTTTGGAATGCAGAACTTTGCAAAGCCTGGTTATCCTCCAAGGTGCAATAAAGTGTCGCGAAAGACCATTTGTTGCCGACTAGCTGGAGCCAAAGCATGATTTGCACTCACGAGTTCAAAGTGCACCCGCTTTGTATTCAAAAAGAAATGTTTTTAGCAACACAGAGTATTTGAATTTGTTAATTCAAACCAACGACGAATGATTCAATAGCCAATGTTGTTACAAATCACAGGATTTTATTTTAAATTGTAACAATAGTTCACAATAAGACAATTTTTACTGTATATTTTATCAAATTAATGCAGCTTTGGTGAGCATAAGAGACTTTTCACAAACATAAAAAAATCTTACCAACCTAAAACTTTTGAAAATTCATTTATGAAAAGTCTAGTTATTAGAAGTTACGTTGGTTTAGATAAAGTGAGCATGTCAATATAAGTGTCATCCTGAAAGTGCCAGCAGCCATATCACCCTGTAGCCCAAGACTGGTTTCCTCTATCACCCTGTAGCCCAAGGGCTGAGCCTGGTCAGTACCTGGATGGGAGACCTCCTGGGAAAACTAGGTTGCTGATGGAAGAGGTGTTAGTGAGGCGCTCACCCTGTGGTCTGTGTGGGTCCTAACGCCCCAATGAGATGTTAAACCGAGGTCCTGACTCTCTGTGGTCATTAAAAATCCCAGGATGTCCTTAGAAAAAAGAGTAGGGGTTTAACCCTGGCATTCTGGCCAAATTTGCCCATTGGCTTCTATACATCATCATGGCCTCCTAATCATCCCCATATATACTGATTTTGACTTCATCACTGTCTTCTCTCCACCAATAAGCTGGTGTGTGGTGGGTGTTCTGGCACACTATGGCTGCCGTCACATCATCCAGGTGGATGCTGCACATTGGTGGTGGTTAAGGAGATTCCCCCCTTCCATGTAAAGCACTTTGAGTGCCGAGAAAAGTGCTACACTGAAAAAAATGATTCATTGAATTTACTAAAAAATTTTATCGTAAGTGGTTCCACGCAATGCATTTGTTTAAATGTAGGTACAATCAATTAAGTTGGACTTAATCAATTTTATTTAGTTACCTTAGTATAATTATTTTTTGTAATTCCACCCCTATTTAATCATGTTACTTCTACTAAACTCATTTAGTTGAATTTAATCAATTTTTTTTTGTAATTCCACCCGTTTAATCATCTTACTTCTACTTAAATTATTTATTTTTATTGAGTAGTCAAAATTATTAAGCTAAATCTACTAGTTAAACATCTAGAGGTATTTAATTGACAGTATGAGGTTATTAAATGGCTTTCAAATACACAGAGAAATTACTTTAATATTTTAAACTTATCTTTAATGACTGCCATCAAATGTAGTGAACGTTTAATAAGTCCTTTTCTTTGTGAATTTAAAAATAAATAAATCATAAGTGGGAATAGGCCACAATACATTTGTTTTTTAATCATTAAAACAGTGCCAAAAGCTCAAATGTTGAAAAAAAGTGCCAACAAATAACATTGCATATTCATAAACATAAAAAATACATCACATGTGGAAACAGGAAACAGCACATTGTTTGTGAATCAATAAAACTGTACAACTCCTAAAAACAAAGTTCTCACATTTCATGCAACAAATTTCATGAGGCTGAACACTCATGCATGTTGCAAAATGATTACAGCATTACACTGTTTTTCAGTCTTTGAAATTTTGGAGGACAGCCTTTCAGAATCCATCTGCAGAATGACTTTCTGAACAAATTCAAAATAGTACTTGAGTTCTTTTGGGTATGCCAAATCAAATGCATAGATTGCACCCAGCATCATTGCACAGGCTTGTGCAAAAGATTTAATCTGCTCCAGAATCATTTCTCCTTCAATAACAATGCCGATGTCATCATACTCTCCAAGAACTCCCCTTTCCTTTTTAATCACGGTGATGCCCATGGTGATGTTTGCCAGGTCTTCCAAGAACTAATTTCTTTGAGTGTCCTATATTTAAATGACAAGAAACTGTTATTAGAAATTGTTTTTGATTCATAACTGTTTGAAAAGTCTATACAATCAAAGGAAATTAGGACCACAACATATATATATAATTATTAAAACAGTAAGATGTTTTAATTTTTTTTAAATATAAATAGAATATGCTGCAAAAGCAAAGAATCTGCAAGAGCTGCAGGATTTTTCTGAAGAACAGTGGGCAGTTTAACAGCTCTGGACAAAAAAGGCAAATAATTGTCACACACACACACACACACACACACACACACACACAAAACAGTTGTGGATCATTTAGGTAGTCATTTACAAAATTCATACATTATATAGTGTTTGTGCTGGTATCTTAAGCACATTGCGTTTGTCTATAATTGTAACAGCTTTTATTGTTATTAACTAAGCTCAGAAAACAACTAGTTTGGGAGTATACCGGTACCTATTTATCGGTGAAAGACCGTCTCGAGAAGACCGCAGAAGATCAACGCCTACTACATCATTACCACTGTGGCCCTGCTAAAACTGATTTGCGCATGAAAAGTAGTAGGTAAATAACATGCTTGACGCTAACACTGGATTGAGCAACTAAGCAATAAACATGCCTTTGAAGAGTGCAAAATAATGTGCAGTGCCAGGTAGTAGCATGAAAACAATCTGTTATTTAAACTGATTAAATTATATATAGAAAGCGATCAAAGAACGCTCCCTTTAAAATCGCTGGAGCTGTCAATCAAACAGCGCAAGTTTTAGGTGAGTTCTGAATCTGGACTCTTGCCAAATGTCCCATTATAATCAACTAACCTTTTATTTACATTGTGTTTGCACTGTTAGTTATGATGAAATCCTTTGTGAGCGCAAAAATCAAGTTGCAATGACTAGATCACAGCATTCACACTCTCATAATGTCTGTGATCGGCTACAATGCTCATCGTTAGGCTTGCACGATATTGAAGAAAAATGCAATATGCAATAGCTTGTTAGGCAATCAGTGGGTGCTTTCACTTAAGTCAATAATACAAAATAGGTGTGCAAGTTCCTCAAACCCAAACTGGGCTCAGGTGCAGGACAAAGGAGGCAAACTGAAGCAAAAAACTAAACGTAATGTCTGATGTCTAAGGAGCCGTTATATCAGTGTGCGGACATTACATTTAGTTTTTTTGCTTCCGTTTACACTTAAGCATCACAGCAAAGCGTTCAAATCAGAGGGCTAGAATCAGGGAAGGAAAAACTGATTTTATTTCTAAATTATGGCAATTTTAAGTAAAATCATACTGACATTGCAAGTGGAACTTTGCAACATTTATAAAACAAAATAATGCAGTTCATGACCCCTTTAAGACCCCTACTATGAGTGATGATAATAATAAAATTGATATATTATAATTATTATAATTTTAATTTATAATAATATAAAATTACTTACTGTGCAAAGTGTTGGAATAATAAAACTCCAGCAACTTAACATCCAATGTCGACCTAAGGTACAAAAAAAAAAACACATCCTTAACCAGTAAACAGATTGTTTACTGTAATGAATGATGCTTCATAATGAAACATTACTTACTGTGCAAATCGTTTGAAAAAAACTCTGGGACTGGACTGAAAACGTGAACCTGGAATCTCTGCGTCACTCATGCGCAGACAGCACCTCAAATGAAAGCATGCAAGCACAAAATGATTATTATTTTTTGTTCTGGAATCTGGATACATTTTCATACCACACCATTAAAGCTAGTGAAACTAGGGGTTGGCTCAGTCAGTAGTAAAGATTAAAAAAGCATAATGTAACCAAATGTAAATGCTTTAGCGTTGAGCATATTATATTATGCTTCATAACCACTATTTTCTTTAACCAGTCAATAGATTGTTAACTGTAATGAATGATGCTCCATAATGAAACATTACTTACTGGAACCTCAGTGTCACGCATGCGCAGACAGCACCTCAAATGAAAGCAAGCACACAATGATTATTATTGTTAGTTCAAGATATATACTGAACATACCACAACCACACAATAAAACTAGCAAAAATAGGAGATGTTTCAGTAGTAAAGATGTTTGCTTAAATCACAGGATCATAATTACAGGTACATATTTACAGGATCCCTATTGTTAACTTCCTGAAAGATTCAGAAATCCAATGCTATATTTTGAACTTTACCAATATGAAATTATCCACATAATTATAAAATACTACAGCACACACAGTCGTTGACTGACAAAGTAACTTACAAGGAAGCAGAAACACAATCTCCCCCTCATTGCTTCAAAAACCCATAATCGCTAACTGAAGTTTTAATTTTTCGGTAACATGCAAACCGTATAACGATTAACTTAGAGGCCTTTCCCACAGAAGTCGTTTTCCACTCCATAGTTTTTCTATGTAAGCACACGCTAAATTGACGTGTTTGCGCCGCGAGTTCACCAAAGTCTTTTTCAGCCACTGAAAACGCCAGGCGCTCGGCTAAAAACACCCAGCTGCTCTAAAAGAAATAATAGATCAAATATTACCCGTCCAGAACGATTTATATCTCACGTGTAACCACCAAAGACACATTAGAAGCCGCAGCAAATTCTTTAAGGACTTAGGTATAACCAGATTAACCGGGTGTATAACGTTAACGTAAACAGTCTGTTCGGAGGATGACGGTCTGGAGCTCAGAAAACGTTGAACAATTTTTAGGAGCTATCTTTATAAACAAAGACCATATTTGAAGTTTATAAAACTACATTCTCGCCTAAAATATCTTAAAAGTACATACCGTGACATAAAATCAGTAATATTTGAACAATTATGGTGTGCGCGCGCAAAGTATTTGACGGTCGCTGTGTGTTTTTGTCTAGCTGCTATAACGTTAACTTTACATGTTCTGAATCTGAACCAGAGCATTTTATACTCTTTATACAACCAACAAACTATGTATTGTAATAAACAGTGATATATAATAAGAATTATTACTTACTGTGCAAATGGAATCAAAAAACTCCACCTCCAAAAAAATTCAACTCCGACTCTTGCACTGCTTGAAGAAGCTGACTGGAAAGGCGCCAAAGATGTGCGCATGCGCAAAGAACCAACTTAATTTTTTTTAAGTGACTTTAATTAATTCACATAGCTAGATTCAAAATGCATGTCATTCTCATAAAACCAATGATTTTTTTTTTTATTAAAGTCAACAACTAAATTTAAATGATTTAAATGAGCAAAATTTCATTATGCTTAATTTAATTGGGGCCATAATCATTTTTTTCAGTGTATATAAATGTAATGAATTATTATTATTATTAATTTCCCATGATTGGCCTGTCTACTCCTTATAGTGTCTCAGTAAAGGATGATGTCCTTCTGAACCTGGTGTTTGCTTGTGATTTTAGATAATGGCTCTTTTGACCAAAGGGAATAAACTGAGGACCCAGGAGTCGACAGCTGCTAACAAGACGTCATCTCGCTCTCATGCTATACTTCAGGCAAGCCTAAAACAGAGACAAACACACACACACACACACACACACACACACACACACACACACACACACACACAATAATCATGTGCATGACCTCAAATTGGCACTGTAGTTTGAGTGTGCGCCTCCTGCTTTGTCTACTCCACAGGTGGCAGTCAAGCAAAAGAGTCGCGTAAAGGATATCAACGAGGAGGTCAGGGTGGGAAAGCTATTCATGGTAGACTTGGCAGGAACTGAGCGAGCATCACAGGTACATGCTGTGTGTGTAGATGTGTTGAAGTGGAAACGCAAGCTTTTAAATTCCTCATGGATGCCAGATTTTATAGTCCAGTGCCCTCTCTCCTCTTTCATCTAAATAAATATTTAAGTTCTTCTATCCTTCATTATTCATATGCAAATAATGTGAGACTGATTAAAGAATTTGAGCATGTCACATTTCATATGGCAGCCAAAACATCACAAACATCCTTCGTTAAATTCAAACATTCTTAGACAATTTCTTTGTCTATGAACACCAACAGACAGTCATTTGTCCTGTTCTGAAGCACATATTCTCTTCTCTCAGACTCAAAACAGAGGAAAGAGAATGAAAGAAGGAGCACATATAAACCGTTCCCTGTTAGCACTGGCCAACTGCATCAATGCCTTGAGTGAGAAGGGTGGGAAAGGTGCTCAGTTTGTCAACTACAGAGACAGCAAACTCACTCGACTTCTTAAGGTGAGCAAAACCAGCCAGGCTACAACAAGTTTAATTAATCTCCTCATTCAAATAGACTTTGTAAGCCTACTGTAAAAAACAGGCTATAGCAGAGGTTCCCAATTCCAGTCCTCGTGACCCACTGCTCTGCACATTTTGTATGTCTCCCTTATTTAACACACCTGAACCAGATCATCAGCTCATTAGGAGAGACTCCATGAACTGAACTGAGTGTGTCAGATAAGAGAGACCTACAAAATGTGCAGAGCAATGGGTCACGAGGACTGGAATTGGGAACCACTGGGCTATAGTATATTTTATATAGCATTTTATATATATATATATATATATATACATATATACATACACACAAAGTTCGGTCATAAAACTCTAGATGGCACAGACTGATATGTCCTAACTCAACAAACACTCAGAGAGTTGTCAAGACGACAAGATATAAATAATATATCATACGATTTCTGTATTTCTGCATTGAAAATCCAGATGAACTACAACATTTACCAAAATGTGAAGTGTACAACCAGAGCACACTGTATGGAATACTGTATCCCACAATGTTCACAAATGCATTGAAAGTCTTGGTTTGCACAGTTGTCACAGCAAATTTTGATGTGGATTTCAGGATGCTTTAGGAGGAAACAGTCGCACAGTCATGATTACCCATATTAGTCCTGCCAGCTCCAACTTTGAGGAGTCAAGAAACACACTGGTTTATGCCGACAAAGCCAAAAATATACGAAACAAGGTAAACACATTTAATAGTATTTGTTTAGAAAGTCTGCATCAACCACAATTTAAAACTGTTGATGTTAATATTTGAAAATAACCACTGAATAAATATTACACAAACAGAATTAAGTATTAAAATGTATTAACTCTTTCCCCGCCAGCGTTAAAAAATAAAAGTTGGCAGCCAGCGCCAACATTTTTTATCATTTTCACAAAAGTTTCATGGCCCCCAGAATATTTTATTGTATGAATGTCTGAACATGCAAAATATCAAAAGAAAGAACAGACTCTCTGCTCCATTTTATTCTAGCTTCATGCATTCTTTTTTTATTAGCCTAACACTTGAATGTGAGTAAGTAAAAAGCTGAGAAAATCGCGTTTTTGTCAAACACTACGTCTGGATCGGATTCAGAACTATGATCAAAACATAGATGTTGAGTAGATCATTAAACATAGAACATGGAGTAGATCGAGTCCATAAACATCATCAAAGCTTGCACAGTCCTACCTCGCCCTGGGTCGACATTTCATTCAGTAACATTAAGCAGTTTTGATTTATATGCAGTTTATTGTTGATGAATTTGTTATTTTACATATGCATCTGCTTACATATTATATTGCTTGTTTCTGTTTCTTCTTCACCTGTGTTTTGATCAGGAGATTGAGTACCCTTTCAGAATATGTGCAATAGTGCCTCCCTACTGTATAACACAGGGCTTAAAGTACTCCGGCCGGGGGCCGGATTTCCGGCTTGAGGGCAGGTCCGGCATCCGGCGCAGGCAAAATTTATTTATCAGGCTGCAAATTACAGTCGGAGGCACTTTCGGCGCGGACGCGCTTGTAAAAAACTAGCGCGTCGCACCGCGTCGCTTCCATTATGAGCGTGCATACCGCGCGGCTACATTTGAAATAACGAACTTGAGTGCGCAAAAGACGCGATATGTGAACAGGCCCTAATCTAACTTGAATAACACACCGGTCCCCTTCAACCTACCACCTTGATTCAAGAGTCAGCGCGCACAGCTGTCACAGCCAATGGGAGCATGATATTAGGTTGTCTTAGCCAATTGCTAGAGAGGAGGGCGGATCTTGTGCAGGAACCAGTTCGCAGTTAGCTTCAGAGCTGCCAACTCTCACGCATTCACCATGAGACACACGCAATTGACACTTCACACGCTCTCACGACACACATCAATTTTCTCACGCACAGAAAAATCGCGAAGCAAAGAGGACACGGAGACCGACAGACTAGACAGAGCAGGTTACTTATGATATAAAAAAATCTCAGCTCTCAGACTCTGTCACTTTTATTACGAAATTCAAACAATAAATACCGTTTTGGCGCTTGTAAATGTGACGCGACCACTTATCTATATAGAATGACATTATATAGATCAGTGGACACGACAGATCCCTAGCGGCAGGTGAACCGATCATCTCTAGCTAGTAAATAAACACGAATGAATAAAAACGAAATGTATATTCCTCATACATAATATCGACCAATCAATCAAACAAAGGGGTCAATAAAACAGCTGGAGAACAATTATGTCACATTACATTTACCTCAGGAAAGCCATTTGATGACCATAATATAGGCTATAGCACGGTAGTTGGCTAGAAAAAAAGAGCTATAGAGAGTATTTTGCTAAATATGTGTACTATATTACACATTTATTATATTTTTACTTATATCATTAAATAAAGTTGTTATTATAATAAAAACGCATTATATATCTCTCAGTATGTTTACAGCATTAGGTGAGTTGTTATTTTCTTAAGAAAAATGAATGCCTATCTTGTGTAGCCTACCTAATATTTATCCAAATGAGTCAATATTAAATCAAATCACAATAATTGAATTGAATTGAAAACCAGAAATTGTACCATGTAGCCTAGGCTAAACATTGTTGTTGTCACTAAGCCTAATAAAATTCAGTTTAGTTACTAAAATGTTTCGACAATCACAATACACTTATTGTGATGCAATAATTTTTTTTACACTCCAATTTTTCTACAATCTCACTCCAAGCAAAACTCAAAAGTTGGCAGCTATGTAGCTTGTACACACGCTATATGGAGAATGGAGTTGTTATTTTCTTGACACAGTAATAAGCCTAGTACTATTTTGGCACAATAGTTGTTAATGCATTGAAAATATGACTGTGCTGTTGCTCATAGAATTGGTTAATAGAAAAAACAGGCTTGGTAAAAGTCCTGGTTGAGCCACAGAAAGTTCAGGCTCAGGATTTTTTTTTCACTTTAAGCCTTGATAACAGTGAAAAAACGGAAACACAGAAATTTCCGTCAATGGCTGGGAAGCGTTGTCTCACAAATTATGGAAATTTCAGTCAGTGGCGGGGAAAGAGTTAAGTTTAGGTTAAGTTTCGATTAGGAAATTTACAGTACACTACCATTCAAATGTTTTGGGTCACCGAGATTTTTACAAAGTTTTTGAATAAAGTCTCTTACCAAGAGTCTCTTACGCTCACCAAGTCTGCATTTAATATATTGTAAAATATTATTACAATTAAAAAATGTTTTTTAATATATTTTAAAATGTAATTTATTCCTGTGATATTTTTGTGTAAACTGTGATTACATTTTAAAATGTAAAAACTTTTACTGTCACTTTTAATCAGTTTAATCCTTCCCCGCTGAATAAAAGTATACATTTCTTTAAAAAAATACCATATTGACCACAAACTATTGAACGGTAGTATATATTTCACTGATAAATAATTTTCTGTTATGGTTTAACATGGTTAATTCAGCAATATATTGAAATCATTTTTCACAATTATGTTTACAATCTGTACTCTGGCGACATCAATTAAAGGTATGGCAGAATTCAAATACAGTGCTTGTTAGGTTTCCCCTTTAAGAATGTTAGTTGCCTGTGGTGTGTTTCCCCTTTAATGGATTGATGTTTTTCTTTTGAGTGTGTTCAGATTATTAAAAGCGTTGGACAGTTCACACAAACACCTACACTTCCATAAATATTATGGATGTTAATGATATATTCTCTTAATGTTCAGTGTCTGATTGCCCAATTGTTTAAACTCTTCTAGGTGAAGCGTAATTTGATGAATGTTTCATATCACCTTGCCCAATACACCAGTATTATTGCTGATCTGCGGAGTGAAATTGACCGACTTCGTGCAAAGATTGACCAACAGCGTCAAGAGCAACAAAAAGGAGAGAAAGCAGGCATTTGTGACATTCAAGGTGTGTTCAATTTTGTGTTTGTATTTGGGTACAGTAGCTGACAATTAATATTGAAATAATCAATTTTATTAAAGGTACACTATGTAACTTTTTTTGGTCAAAATTAATAAAATTTAAACGAGTCAATACGGTATCAATCCCTCTTCCAAAATGTGCTTTTGTCTTACCCTGATTCACTATGGTAAGCCTGTTATAAGTGTTTATATTTTAGACCTGTCAGGATGATTTCACAGGAAGTTGCTTACATGCGTCACTCACCCGTGTGTGTCTCATCATATCCGTAAATAGATAAAAGTTGCTCTGGCTACTTTGACATATGTACGGTGTGGGAGTGGCGTAGATTAGTTGTCACAATGAGCGAGAAAGTTTGTCATGGAGCAGCTAAATCTCCTACCTTCAGCTCTGGGGAATCACCCATTTAAAAAAAAGGCAGAAAAGAGGAGAGTCTGCTGGCAAAAAGAGAACACGTCAGAGCTCGTAATAAAACAAGAATCATCATTCGCTTGGGTTTTCGGAAATGTCGAGAACTGAGGGATTTGAAAGGTTGTAAATGCGACGTGGAGATGGTGTTTTTATTACTCAACAGGTTAGTACAATGTTTTATTAAACAGATAAATTGCCACATGTAGAGTTCATTGCAAAGCACTATCTACTGTGAAGGGTCATTTCATTATGGGTTGTTGTAGCACTGTGTTGGAATTTATTTTCAAGGAAGTAGCTACCATGACTATAGCTACAGTTACATCTTCAGCCAGTCAGTTTGAGATCCTTTCTATCTAAACCGGTTGTGTCTCTTAAGCCTAGTAGAGAATGTTTTATGAGCAGTAGGATAATCTCTCTCTCTTTTTTTAGCTATGAGAAAGAACCATATTCATCCGCACAGTCACGCAGAGCCGAAGCACAACCAAAACAATGTTCTTCCACAAAATGCATGCAGTTTTGTTTTTTAACCGCTAGAGGTCCAAAAGTTACATAGTGTATCTTTGGGATTTTAGACTTAAAAATGTACACACTTTACAAGTTACGGACCAGTGTTTAATACTTAGTCTTCTGTTCAAATCCCTAAAGTATGCAAGTATGAGCAATAATATGAGATCTTTTTATGATTGCCAACTGATTTCTCTGAATGGGCTGTTCTTAGCTGAGGTGCAAGAGTACAGTCATGGTGAGATGGCTTTACTGCAGGAGCAGCTCTTGTCTGCCTTCAGGGAGCAGATGGAGATCAGACGCAGCTTGATGGAGCTGGAGAACTGCACTATGGAACTCCACATAGACACATCCAGACATCTGCTCACCATCTCAGAGTAAACACAAACTTACACGTATAAACAGTTACACTGATCAGCAAGTTTTCAATTAGGGGCAGGGTTATTATAGTTACCAAAAACTAAAACAATAAAAATGATTAAACGTTAGTCAACTTGAAATTCACAATTCTTATTTTTATGGAATATTGCCGTTTTTATTATAAATGATTTATCTGTGCATATCATTTTTTTTTTATTCAAGTGTCCTCATAATCTTTAATCAAAATAGCTTCGCCTCCCTCTTGCAGCAACATCTCTTCTCTTCTCTGATGACGTATTTACAACCCGGGTCTGCGGTCTGGGGTGACGGGATGGGGGGCTTCTATGATATTAGACTGCGGTAGCCTATAATAAAAGATAATGAATTTCAAACCTGAACCAAACATATTTTTATTCAAAGATCAACAGTCTGTCATTAGTCTTTAGTCTGCCACAAAAAAAACCCCATTCAAATCATGAACTCAAATGTCATTGTGAAAAAAACAAAAAAACAATGACTGTTGTAAGTAACATTGCGTAAATCAGACCTTTCTGTATAGCCTAACGCTAATAGGCTTAAACGAAAATAACGAAATAATTGTGTAGTGAAGTATTTTTTTGTACACAGTGCCACGAACAATCAATCACTCCTTTACTCGTGCATCACTGTCCTCCTCGCGGCTGAGTTTTTGCTTTTTAGCAGCGTGTTGGGGTTCCGGTACACCAGCCATGCCAACGGAATGAATGAAAATTAGCTTATCAATGCATATCCAAATTCACAAAACTTCACAAAAAAGTAACAAAAAATATTCTGCAGCCAATGAGCAGCCGGCGGGGGCTGGTTGCAGGACGAGTCAACCTCCGCAGACAGTTTTGAATGTTTATCAGATAATAACTACTCAAGATTTTGCTTTAGTATAATTTTCGGGACAATTAGGGCCAGATTTGGGATTCGGGACAACAGTTTAGATTTTGGGACTGTCCCGAATTTTTCGGGACGTCTGGTCACCCTAAACAACAATGATTAGGGTTTAATATTAATTTGAATTTAATTATAAAGTTTAATAACAGTTTAACAATAATTCAAAGTTTAATCACTTTAAAATGTTATCTCAATGTCTATTTCAGTACTTCCCCATATTTTTAAGAGTGTTGCAGTGGTAAATTTGACAGTGTCTATTTTGGGCTTGTCCTCCAAATATGTCATTACCACCTTACATCATTGCCATCTCACACATAGTTAAAAATCTACACCATCACATATTATACCAAAATCCACTTGAAATTTTCCAGGACGTTTGATAAATGTTTTGATAGTTAAATGTTTCTTTTTTTATTTTAAGTAGTAAAAAATATTCCTGATTACATTATTTAGTATTACATCTTATTCTTATTATTTTCATCTCACATCTACCCTCTTTCTCTTTTCCTCATCTGGTAGTTGGGAGCGTGATAGAGCACGTGCCCGGCGAGGGAGAGATGAGGTAACCGAAGAGAAAAGAGAGAGAGATAATGAGGAAGAGCAAGAGGAGCCACAGTATGTTACATCAGCTCGAGAGGAGATCGGCCCCCTACTGGCTGAACAGAGAAAAACAATGGAACTGAAAGTAAGCAAGTTTAATTAAAGGTGCTCTAAGCGATGTCACACGTTTTTTAAGCTGAATTTTTTTGGCATATACAGAAAACATTTCCTCACTATTCGCTAGCTGCCTGTCCCCTGAACACACTGTAAAAAAAAACACGGTCTCTGTAGACAGCCCAGGCTTCACAAACGGCAAGGAAAACAAACTGGGCCTGGACCACGAAACATGACAAACAGTGTTCCAGCCAATAACCGACAAGAATGATTTGGGGGTGGGGGTTGGGGGGTTAGTGCGCGTGCACATGAAGGGGGGTGTGGGGAGTGGAGGAGAGAGAAGTATGAAGAGGGAAGTTAGCTAGAGGAGAGATGACCTAGACAACAACAACAACAACTAATGTTAGAATTATATTCTCTTGAATTTTGATATGGCTGACACACGACCAAAGAGACGATGTTCCAATGAACAAATAGCAAAGAAGAGGGAAAAGGAGAAGGAACGCGCAAAGTCCAGAATTTACATCGGAAAAGCCTGTTTCAGGAAGCACGGAGGGGAGGGGATGAGGAGGAGGGAGGGTCGAGCTAGCCTCTGTTTTGTTTGACAATACTTCGAACGTCAACAAGATGTGACGTCACCCAACATCGCTTAGAGCACCTTAAAGACTCATTTTGAATGAGTTGTAAGGCCCGATATATTGGTCCAATTGCCGGTTCGCCAATACACGGGGAAGGTATCACGTGTTCTGTCCTCACTCATGCAAAGTATTGGTTGGTTAAATTTGTAATACATTGATCATATGTATTTACTCGTTACTTCATCTGACTTCATAAATGAAAGGTTTTAATAACATCTGTGCCTCACTAAAAGTGGGCGAATGTATGACTATTCCTTTTAACCATTAAATGAACAATGTCAAAATCAGTTAGAATAATCACGTAACAATTTAATATTTCAGATATCAGAGATCAATTCCACAATCAATTCAAATATCTAGAATATTGTTATACATTGGTTACTTACACCAAATAATCTTACCCAGCTTGTAGCCTACCTGAGATAGAGAGAGAGAGAGAAGGGGAAAGAGAGAGACAGAGAGAGAGAGAGACAGAGAGAGAGAGAGCGAAAACACTTATTCCATTCGTGTCCAGCAAAGAAGAGACCCAGAGAGAGCGCGAACACCTTCTTTTATCCTGTTTGACCAGGTGACATGGGGGATGGGGGCGACCACCCTCAATTGCAGGTGACATGGGGGATGGGGGAGACCACCCTCAAATGGCTCTGAACCAGTTTTCTCTAAACTTCTATAAACCTTATTTCCTTTTATTTTATCTATCTGGATATGATATATCTGTACCACTCACTTTGAGACATTTCAAATGACACCAAAAACATAAGTCAATGATAAACATTCAAATTAAACCATGTTCTTGTGAGTTCTTAGTTGTTGTGAGAGGAAGTGAGGTTGTATGGGGGAGGTCGAATGTTAATTAGCCAGCAGTGCCCTTTGTCTCATTAGACCAGGCCCCAACCAGTATTTTCAGTCTTACAGAGTCATAAAAGCAAATGGACTTCTGACATGTAAAGCAGTGACAGCAGTGTAATCCTTTTTAATGTTTATACATGCTGTTTTATGACCTAAGCTTAATTAGTAGGCATTTTAAAATATTTGTATTTTTGTTTGCCAAAATTAGTTTCCCTATTGCTTTCCACTCTGTTTTTCAGCGTGAACTGGAGGAAAAATTATTGAACATGAAACTGAAGTCATCAAAGATTGAGGAGTTGCTCCCTAAACGCATAAGTAACAGTGAGCAGAGAGACATTCTGACACTGCTTTGTAAAGTCCATGAGCTGGAGCTTGAAAAAACTGAAATCCAGTCAGCTGTTCTCTGTAAAGAAAACGTTCTCCGAACAAAAGACTTCATCATTCAGCGCCACGAGCAGCAGCGGACACTCTGTGATGACATCATACACCAGCAAAAGGCTCTGATTGAAGGTGTGGGTCATTGAAATGGGCAGATGTCTTTAAAAAGACTGATTATAGCATCTGACATTTGTTAAATAAACATTAGGAAATTTCAGATATAAATATATATAATCTGATGTATTTATTTATTAATTCTCTCCACAGATCAAGGACTCTGTGTACCTGAAGAGTTACAAGAGCTTTATTCACTATACTTTGGTGAATTAAGTGATGCAAGCGTGGACCAAATTTTCAACCTTCACACTTTCGTCACAAACCCCAGAGCAGTAAGCAACACTCGTTTTTTGTTCTATTTGATCTCTTCCTTTCTTTCTCCTTTTCTTGTCCCTTTTCTACAGTCTCTTTTGATTTTTAAATATACACTACCTCTACCTCTATACCCACCACTTATCTTCTAGCCCAACTCTTGTGATGAAGGTAAACACACAGAATCGTTCATAGACACTGAACCATCCTGACTGTCAGGCTCATCCTTTAATTTGTGTAAATAAACAACTTTACATCAGAAACACTTTTGACCATCAGAATGAAAATATTCAGTAAATTAAATCAAACAGGTCAACATGAACTCAACTTGATGTAACTATATTATTCCCAAATCTTACTTTATTTTGAAATTAGTCTACAATTGATTTGACAAAGCATGTTGATTGATAGTGATGCGTTGACGTTTTGCATTTGTGCGTCATAAGTCAGTTTTGAGAAGATTGTAATGCGGCTGAATGTCTTTGAGCAGGCTTGTGCTGTTAAGAATTCGACTCCTGTATGTCCTACTGAAGCTGTGAGTCCAGACACTCTGAGGGAAATTGTCAGTGACACCAAAAGCATCTCAGTCATTGCTGCAAAACGGCGCTCAAACCTTCAAGTTAAGGAGTCCAATTCCAGGGTGGCTGGTGTGAATTTGGCCGCAGGACTCAAGTCTTCGGTGAGCATGGACAGTTTAGTTTCTACTTTGGCAGATGAGTCCGCAGAGGTCAAAAGAAACCTCCCAAGACATAGAAGCAGTTCCCAATCGAAGCAGGACTCAAAGAGAACAGAAGGCAGAATGGAGCTGCCTGAGAAACAACAGCGCAAGAAGCGGTCCAGATCTTTTGAAGCAAGCAAAAGGGTATGAGCTCATCTGTTGTTTCAGTGAGTTTTGGTTAGGCTAAATATGTACACTATTGTTCAAAGGTTTGGGGTCAGTAAGATTTTGTGTGTGTTTTTTTTTTTTTTGGTAAGAATTTAAAACTTTTATTCAGCAAGGACACATCAAATTGATCAAAAGTGGCATTAAAGACTTTTATAATATAATTACTAAAGATTTCTATTTCAAATGAATGCTGTTCTTTTGAACTTTCTATTTATCAAAGAGACTTTAGAAAAAATATATCATGGCAAAAATATGGAGCAGCACAATTGTTTTCAGCATTGATAATAATAATAAATGTTTCTTGAGCACCAAATCAGCATATTAGAATGATTCATGAAGGATCATGTGACACTGAAGACTGAAGTAATGATGCTGAAAATCCAGCTTTGCCATCACAGGAATAAATTACATTTTGCAATGTATTAAAACAGAAAACAGTTATTTATTTGCAGCCTCTGTGAGACTTCTTTCAAAAACATCTTACTGACCCTAAACGTTTGAACGGTACTGTATGGGGAATGTAAACAAATATTTTTAAATAGTGCAGTTTTCAAATTTGGCATTTTATGATTTTTATTACTTCACTGTATTGTCATTAGCTGTATTTAAATCATTGTGATGTGAGGTAATTTATTGCATTTATTATATGTTTCTTTGTCTAATATCACATACACTTTTCATCATGTCAGACAAACTATCAGTGTGCTTTTGCTTTTTATTTTCATTGGTACGCATAGCAAGTTATAACCTAATAAATACATTAACAAAAATAGGTTTCTATGTAAATAGATGCAAAAACTGTCAATTTCAGGTGGCACTCTCAAAGGAGGTGGTTTAATTTGATTTGTTTTTATCACAGCATGTACAAAAACCAAGACAAAACCCTTCCAGATATCCAGCTTTGGAGAGCATCTCCGATAACCGTCTTGTGCAACCAGCATTAAAAATGACCCAGCAACTCAACGGCGGTGCTGGAAACCCTGTGACACCCCCGGTAGCTAAAATGAAGAACAACGTCTCTCACTTTACAGGTACAGAACTACAACTACTTGTTTTTTGTGAAAATTGAGATTCAGGCTAGCGTTTGGATCTCTGTTAGAAATAAAGTGATTTCATTGAGTTTTTCCGGCTTTTTAATATGGGTACCAAAATCAGCTTGTTGCTCTCATGCCGCAGACGTGAGATGTGTGAAACAGGCCTAAAAATGAGCAAAGTTTGATATTTTGTCAATTTGAATTTAGGAGAAGTGCAGCTTCAGAAGTTAGAGATCAGGGGAACACCACCCAGCACCATCCATCAAAAACACTCCAATGTCAAACGAGGACAGGCAATCTACAAACAACAGCGAGGTGAGATTTTTTTCTTGCTATTCAACAACATGTTTCCTTTGTTTTTAATTGTGAAATGAAGTTGGCAGGCTGTGATTGTTTTGTAGTCCAATCTAAGTTAATACAAATGTTTTCAGGCCCAGGAGATGTTTCTTACCCCAGCAATCTCCTACAGCAACCGAGCAATTACAAGAAGTCCACTAATGAAAATCCTAGACAAAAAGGAATGGCCGATGTCAACAGAATGAATGGAGCACGGCAAAAAAACAAACATACTGTAAAAAGGTCATATGTTTGAGTTTCTGGTTCTTAAACAAGAGAAGGTTTGTTTGTTTTTTTCACTAAAATGTACAGCTGAGACTATGTTGTGAATTGATGTTATTTTCATTTTATTATAGCATTTCTCAGATATGTATTGAAAATCTTATAATTCGAAAAAACACTTTTTGAGATATTAAATAGAGATTTTATATGGTTTACAGAACACATACAATTTTTTTGATAAATCACATTTGAAGCTAATTTATTTGGAGAAAATCTTAGAAATAAAAAATGTAAATAAGCTTGGAAATAAAGCATGATTCAGAATGGCTTCTTTTTTCTCTGTATTGAGTAAGTTGCTCAAACAAAATAAATGATCAATTGTGATTAATTGATTGTTTTATAATAAAAATGTAATTAATTATATAAAATTTGTGTGAAAGCCTATATTTGTTTCTCCAGTGGGGATCATCCCTGTAATAACTACCATAAGTCACTTTGGAAATATCAACTAAATGAAAAATTTACATTGGCACACACTGATGGCTGGTCAAGCTCAGTGAAAATGGGTGTGTCTGGTGTTGAACAGCATTGATAATATAGCCAACCATGGAATATTATCACATAGAATATGCACATACATAGAATACAAAGGGAATGAATTTAGACACAAATTAAATAAATGTTCATCACTGGTGACATGTTGATGTTGTTCTACCTTGTCACTTGAACGTATGACATGCTATTGCTCAAAATTCAAAAACTGAATGTTAACATTTTCAAAATTGTTAAGAGCACTTAAGACAAATAAGATGACATTAACATCAAGATGACATCAAGAAATGAAAGGTTAAAAATCACTCACAGAATATAAATAACATGAATTATGAAAATCTGTGTGTAGATTGTGTCTGTGTCCCTTCTCCTTCACATAAAACAATCCCTCTGAAATCCCACGAGAGGCCACTCGATCGGTTCAGCTATTTTTATAACCTAGTACACGGGTGAACCTTTGAATTTATTTTGAAATGAAATAACTAGTAAAAGGTATTTTATGCCAATTTTGTTTTTGGTCATATTTTTTGTCATGTCTGGAGTTGATGTTACAACTTTTGGTTGGTTTATTTTCAGCTGTGGTTTCCTGTGAATGGTTGTGGTAGTTAGTTTTAGCTTGAACCCTCTGGAAAAACAGCAGCATATGATTTAGTTCTGGCTGAAAGGCGGAGCGTTTCTCTCCTGCGTTCACAGTCACACCTATGGGCTGAAATATGTGCCACCAGAAACTGAATTTGAATCATTTATATTTGAATTTGAATTGATAAACTTGAATAATTGCATTGAAAAACTGAATCAATTTATTTGTTTGGAATTGTCCAATACAATTTGATCCTCACTGAAAATTCAACTCTCTATATATACTCACATTCAGTTCTCACAATTCAGATTCAGATCACTAAATTCAATTTCAAGTTACTGTGACAGACATCCGGGTAGTTGGAGGATGAAGGAAGAGCAATCGAGCGCAGATCGATATCGATAGATAGAGTTCAGTGTCGCAGGATCATCACTCAGCACTAAATATGCCAGACTGTTGTGCTGCTTATGGATGTTCGAACGAAAGAAATGAAAAAAAAAAAAAAAATGTGAAAAAAAAAAAAAAAACAGCACGGGATAACATTTCACAGGTGAGAATGTGTTGAGGTCCGGCGGCGGCGGCAGGCGGAGAGTTCCGTGGCCCGCGGCAGCGTCTCTTCTCCCGGGCAGGAACACAGCTTCACCTTGCTGCTGCACCGGTCCCCGCCGATCCAGATGGGACCGGCCAAAGACTATTTTCTTTAGCGGAAGCAGTACAATCGTTTTTAAATCAATAAACTCCTTTTTAAAACAATAATTTGTGTCAAATTATTTATTTATTTTGTAGGTAGCCATGTAATAAGCGGGATAATGTATAGCGATAATTAAGAGGCAGTTTATATAGCGAATAACAACCCCTTCAGGCTGATTCAAGACCTGTTGGGGTTGTTATTAACAACCGCCTTGCTATTCACCTTATTTTTAACGGAAATACGGACGCAGCCAGTTGACGGTATTTTGTGCGAGACTTCCGGTCAGGCACTTCCGGTCACTGGCGAGCGTTGTTCGTAACAACAAACTCATCGTTATGGCTTCGAGGAAGACCGGGATTGTTTGTGCAGTTAGAGGTTGTCATAATAACTGGCACAAAAGAAAGATTTACTTGGAGCAGGAGTGTTTTAATCATCGAATTATTGACATTTTAATAATCAGGCGCCCTATACGACCGGCGACACACTGGCTGCGTGGTGTTTTCTATGTCTTTGCACACCAGAAACGTCTCTGACGAGGCGTTGCTGCTGCTAGGTGACATGATAAGCCTCATTGGTGATATATTCGACATATGGGGAGAGAGTTGTGGAAGGCACTTAATGTTAAACATAAATATATAGCAGCAAAGACAACGTCGGCAGTATTGACGGCAAAATAGGCTACAGAATATTTAGTTCTGTATTGACAGGTGCAATATTTGAAAATCGATCATATATATATTTTTTTACATTTAGGCTATCTGCATTTATGTCAAAACCTAAATTCAAACATCAAAATGTCATTTATTAATATGTATTCATATCAAAATGACATACAAACATATTTTCCTATTCTATTTTGCCTGGAAGCGCTTCCAAAACGCTTGCGTGTCGCGTGAAAAATAGGCGTCGATTCTATTTCTAGCATGCACGCGTTTTCCCTGAGACGCGCACGTCACGCAGGCAGTGTGCAAGCTCTAAATTAACCTGTTATGGGAGCCGAAATAACGGACACGCCACGCAGCCCATTTGAAGAAACGACCGTATGTTTGTTCTTTTCATTTCGTGAACACAAGACCTACAGAAGACCACCCGATACCAGAAAAGTGGCTGGGCTACGAAGTCTGAATAAAAACTCCAAGGAGAAACAAAATCATTATAGTAACCCCTGTATACAATCTAGTCATCATGGCATGATCATCATGGCATTTATTTTGTATTATTTATAATTATTTATAGCCATCTACTTATTGCTATCATGTGCTTTGGTTGCATTCTGATGACATTATTAATACATTTGACATGACAAAATAGCCTACCTCCATAGATATATTAACTTAGTCCAGCGTTGGCTCGATCGTGTTTAGGGCGGTGCTGAAGGCGCCGGCGAAGTTTTGACTATCTGCCAGCTAGATGCATGAGTGTTTTCAACCAGGTCCAGTACCCGACCTGGGTGAGGCGGGGCTTTAGTTCTTTGTTGTATTCATCTGCTAAGGCATGTGTAACATTTTTCTGTCAACTCTGCATAATCCTTCGCACTCGATATCGTTAGTTAGCCCAGAGAAGCGAGGAAACGGAAGTGCCGCACAAAAACCGGAAACTGGACCCATATTTACTTCCGCGTTCGAAAATAAGGTGAATATACACTATCCCTTATATATATATAGGCTAGTTATAGGCTTCAGGCTGATTCAGGCAGTTATATAATATATAAGGGATAACTCTATCTATCGATCTGCGCTCGATTGCTCTTCCTTCATCCTCCAACTACCCGGATGTCTGTCACAGTAACTTGAAATTGAATTTAGTGATCTGAATCTGAATTGTGAGAACTGAATGTGAGGATATATAGAGAGTTGAATTTTCAGTGAGGATCAAATTGTATTGGACTTCAGTTCCAAACAAATAAATTCAATTTCAAATTATACAATTCAAATTCAGTTTTTCAATGCAATTATTCAAATTAAACAATACAATTTCAAATCATGTGATTCAAATTCAGTTTTTCAATGCAATTATTCAAGTTTAGCAATTCAAATTCAAATATAATTGATTCAAATTCAGTTTCTGGTGGCACATATTTCAGCCCATACACACCCTAGTGTGAGTTTACATATGTAACCAAGCATTCCTGCCCTCTTCAAAGTTTTCATGTGGAACATTCTGAAATGTAGAGCACAAGAGGACAAAATATGGGTGAGTGATGGATCATCTTTTGTGGGAGAAATTTTTAATTGAAACTTCAACATGAACGTCCTAAATGTTTGTGTTTTTCTCCAGAGGTCCCAACTTGACTTGATGATAATGATATGCATTGAAGTCGGGATCTGTTACAGACTTGTTTTCAGTGAAAATGCTGAGGAAGCTCCAGTGTCACGGTTGATTTATGCACTGTTTCCTCTGTGTCTCGTGTCACTGTTTATTTACATGTCTGTGAGTGTGCGCGAGTGGGCGTTGTCCCGCTCGCGTGGTTGTTCAGTGCTCCAGCTGTCGTCAATCACTCCAATTCCCTGTTTCAGGTGCAATCCATTCCCGCTCTCCATAAATACTCATTCACCTCTCCTTTCCAGTGTCCATCCGTTGTTTGCAGTCCTGTGTGTGTGTGTTGTGCCGTCTCATCCGGATCTTGTACTTCCTGTGGATCGCGTCTTCTCTGTTTCACCGCACACGAGCACCGAGCACTGGGGATACTACGGATTCACCGCTTCTGAGCACTTCATCACGTGACCATCGAAGTCCCTGCGAGAGTGAGCCTGATTGTCTTCCCTCTGAGAGCGTCTGTTTGCCTGTTTCCTGAGAGCGTCTGTTTGCCTGTTTCCTGAGACCATCGGATCACCTGTCCCCAAGAGATCGTTCAGCATTGACTTTTGAGTGATATTACCTTTGAGCTTGCTGTTCGAAATAAACACTATTTTACCTGCATTTGCTTCCAGTATTCTATCATGACAGAACGGATGGACCAAGACATGGGAGCAGCAGGGGGATCTTCAGCCTCGTTGGAGGAGTTTATTCGAGTATGCATCGGCCGTATGGATGCACAGGAACGCAGCCAGGGGGAGACAGGACGAGCAATTCAGGCTCTTGCCTCGCAGGTGTCCGAGCTCACCCAGCGATTCCATCAGCTTCAACCTCCCACTGCGCCAGCATCACCAGACGCACTGGCAGTTCCCCCCATACCAGCTGTGCCTCTCTCCCAGTCGGAGCCCAGACTCCCTACTCCTGAATCATACTCCGGTGAGTCCAACTTCTGCCGTCCATTTCTAACACGTTGCAGCATGCATTTCGCCCTACAGCCGAAGACCTTCGAGAAAGAGGAGTCGAAAGTGGCGTTCGTATTGACGCTACTGACTGGGAGAGCGGCGCTTTGGGGAACTGCCGTGTGGGAAAATCAAGACCAGTGCTGCTCCTCGTTCCAGGCGCTCGCGACGGAAATGAGGAGGGTCTTTGATCGTGCCGTCGCGGGAAGAGAGGCTGCCAGGGTTCTGGCAGAGCTACGCCAGGGAGATCGATCCGTCTCGGACTATTCCATTGAGTTCAAGACCCTGGCGGCCGAGTGTCGCTGGAACGAGGAGGCGCAGTGGGATTTATTCCTGCATGGGCTGGCCGAACGCGTCCAAAGGGAGATCTACGCCCTGGACCTGCCCCCATCACTAAACGCGCTTATTGATCTGGCCTTGAGGGTGGACGCTCGTCTATCTCGGATCGGTCAACGAACGTCACCCACCAGAGTCCGCGGCAGCGTGGAACACCAGCGGTCCAGCGGCATGGACGCGTTCGGTCCCCACGATCCCGAGCCCATGCAGGTAGGGCGAGCTCGGCTTTCCCGGGAGGAGAGAGAAAGGCGGAGATCCCAGGGCCTTTGTCTTTACTGTGGTGGCGTCGGACATTTCGCTCATTGTTGTCCAGTAAAAGGCCCAGCCCGATAGTAAGTATGAGGCTACTATCGGGTGGGATCTCCGCAGAAAAGACCTCATCCACTTCCACCATCCTCCCGGTAAGACTGAGATGGTCAACTCACGATCACCACTGCAAGGCACTTATTGACTCGGGAGCTGAGGGTAACTTTATGGATCACAGTTTTGCTTTACAGTTTCAAATTCCCCTCCGAACACTCCCTCAGACCATCACTGTAAATGCATTAAACGGACAAACACTACCGGCCATCTCTCAAGTCACCGAGAGCCTCACACTCATCACATCTGGAAATCACGCTGAGACCATTTCATTTTACATCATGGACTCCCACCTCACACCCATCGTTTTAGGACACCCCTGGTTAAGTTTGCATAACCCCCGTATTGACTGGAAACAGAGAACCATATCGGCTTGGAGCACTGAGTGTCATAATTCGTGTCTAGTGTCTGCTTGTTCTGTTGTTTCTGTCCCTGTGTTGCAGGAGGAAGCAGTGGATTTGTCAAACGTGCCCGTAGAGTACCATGACCTGAGGGAAGTGTTCAGTAAGTCAAGGGCTGCTTCTCTCCCTCCGCATCGTCCCTATGACTGTGCAATAGATTTACTGCCAGGTAAGTCTCCGCCCAAGGGCAAGATTTATTCACTCTCGGTTCCGGAGAGAGAGGCTATGGAGAAATATATTTCTGATTCTCTAGCAACCGGGTTCATCCGGCCTTCCTCTTCTCCAGCGGGGGCGGGGTTCTTTTTTGTGGGGAAGAAGGACGGCTCTCTGCGACCTTGCATTGACTACCGAGGGTTGAATAACATCACGGTGAAAAACACCTATCCTTTGCCATTGATGTCTTCAGCCTTCGAGAGGTTGCAGGGAGCGTCACTCTTCACAAAATTGGACTTACGTAATGCTTATCATTTGGTCCGCATCAGGAAGGGGGATGAATGGAAGACTGCTTTTAACACCCCTAGGGGGCACTTTGAATATTTGGTTATGCCGTTTGGTTTATCCAATAGTCCCGCAGTCTTCCAGGCGCTCGTCAATGATGTGTTGCGAGACATGATCGATCAATTCATATATGTTTACCTGGATGACATATTGATTTTTTCTTCGTCTCTCCAGGAGCATGTGCAACATGTTCGACGAGTGCTTCAACGATTGCTAGAGAATGGGCTTTTTGTCAAGGCGGAGAAATGCGTTTTCCATGCACAGTCGGTTCCTTTTTTGGGACACATCGTGTCGGTTGAAGGTATGCGTATGGATCCTGACAAAGTTAAGGCTGTGGTAGAGTGGCCAATCCCAGATTCCCGCAAGGCCCTGCAGCGGTTTCTGGGATTCGCCAACTTCTATCGGCGGTTTATTCGCAACTTTGGCCAACTAGCCGCACCTCTGACCGCACTGACCTCCCCCAAAACTACGTTCAGGTGGTCAGACGCAGCTGAGGCTGCGTTTGCCAAACTAAAGAGCCGCTTTGTTTCAGCTCCCATCTTAATCGCCCCTGATACATCACGTCAGTTTGTGGTGGAGGTCGATGCGTCAGAGGTGGGGGTAGGCGCAGTTCTTTCCCAACGCTCTCCTTCAGACGACAAGATGCATCCTTGCGCGTTTTTGTCACATCGTTTATCTCCTGCCGAACGTAATTATGACATTGGTAACCGAGAGTTGTTGGCGGTCAAGTTAGCTTTGGAGGAATGGCGTCACTGGTTGGAGGGATCAGGGGTACCCTTTATCGTCTGGACAGACCACAAGAATCTGGAGTATATTAGAACCGCCAAAAGATTGAACTCCAGGCAGGCCCGGTGGGCACTTTTTTTCGGTCGTTTCGATTTTACTCTTTCGTATCGTCCGGGGTCCAAAAACATCAAACCCGATTCTTTGTCGCGTATTTTTGATCGTCCCGAACACGAACCTACTCCCGAGCGCATTTTTCCAGAGACCCTAATTATCTCTTCGCTCACATGGGAGGTCGAATCGAAGGTCAAGAAGGCCTTGGAAGGGGTAACGCCCCCAATCCGGTGCCCACCTAACCGCTTATTTGTGCCGGAGGGATTACGATCAGACGTTATCCAGTGGGGTCATTGCTCTAAGCTAGCCTGCCATCCAGGGGTGAGTCGTACTGTCTATTTAGTTAAGCAGCGATTCTGGTGGCCACTTATGGCTCGTGATGTTCACAGTTTTGTTTTGGCTTGCTCTAGTTGTGCCACTGGTAAGTCGTCCAATCGACCCCCAGATGGGTTACTTCAACCGCTGTCGGTGCCTTCGAGACCCTGGTCCCACATCGCTCTAGATTTTATAACCGCCCTCCCACCCTCCCAGGGTAACACGGTAGTTTTAACCGTGGTGGACCGGTTCTCGAAGGCGGCCCACTTTATTCCCTTGCCCAAATTGCCCTCAGCCAAGGAGACAGCGGTGGCAGTCGTAGACCACGTCTTTCGGTTACATGGCCTCCCGACAGACGTGGTTTCCGACAGGGGACCCCAATTTGTGTCCAAATTCTGGCGAGAGTTTTGTAAGTTGCTGGGGGCGACGGTCAGTCTGTCCTCTGGGTTCCATCCCCAGAGCAATGGTCAAACTGAGAGAGCCAACCAGGATTTGGAAAGAACACTACGATGTTTGGTCTCCAGGAATCCTTCCTCTTGGTGTCAACAACTTTCTATGGTGGAGTACGCCCACAATACGTTGCCAGTGTCATCCACGGGCCGGTCTCCGTTTGAGTGTAGTGTAGGGTACCAACCACCTGTTTTTCCTAGTACGGAATCCGAAGTCGCGGTCTCCTCCGCCCACGCCTTCATCCAGAGGTGTCACCGTACTTGGATGAGAGCCCGGGAGACACTCCTCCAAGTGCGGGAGCGCACCAAGGCCAAGGCCGATCGCCACCGGTCAAGGCCTCCTGTATACGTCGTCGGTTCCAAAGTGTGGCTTTCTACCAAGAACATTCCTCTCCGCTCCGTTTCGAATAAATTAGCTCCCAAATTTATTGGCCCGTTTTCTGTCACCAAGATTGTTAGTCCGGTGGCAGTCCGCCTCAACCTTCCTCCGGCGTACAGGAGAATTCATCCGGTTTTCCACGTTTCAAAGATAAAGCCCGTGTTTTTTTCACGTATTAATCCGCCAGTCCCGGTTCCCCCACCGCCGCGGCTCGTAGACGGGGAACCATCCTATTCGGTCCGTCGCATCCTGGATTCTAGGCGGAGGGGACGCGGGTTCCAGTACTTGGTGGATTGGGAAGGTTACGGTTGATTTATGCACTGTTTCCTCTGTGTCTCGTGTCACTGTTTATTTACATGTCTGTGAGTGTGCGCGAGTGGGCGTTGTCCCGCTCGCGTGGTTGTTCAGTGCTCCAGCTGTCGTCAATCACTCCAATTCCCTGTTTCAGGTGCAATCCATTCCCGCTCTCCATAAATACTCATTCACCTCTCCTTTCCAGTGTCCATCCGTTGTTTGCAGTCCTGTGTGTGTGTGTTGTGCCGTCTCATCCGGATCTTGTACTTCCTGTGGATCGCGTCTTCTCTGTTTCACCGCACACGAGCACCGAGCACTGGGGATACTACGGATTCACCGCTTCTGAGCACTTCATCACGTGACCATCGAAGTCCCTGTGAGAGTGAGCCTGATTGTCTTCCCCCTGAGAGCGTCTGTTTGCCTGTTTCCTGAGAGCGTCTGTTTGCCTGTTTCCTGAGAGCATCGGATCACCTGTCCCCAAGAGATCGTTCAGCATTGACTTTTGAGTGATATTACCTTTGAGCTTGCTGTTCGAAATAAACACTATTTTACCTGCATTTGCTTCCAGTATTCTATCATGACATCCAGTGTTTCCTTCTGCTAGGAACAGTATTCATCATATTCTTCGCAATAGTTCACTGGGATGACGTGAGAGATGGGACTTTTTATCTGCACGTGGCATCATCATTACCTGAAGTCCCCACAAGCATGACGTCCTCTGAACGTAGGACAAGTGAAGATTCATTTATCTGGAAACAGTCAAGCAGGTCAGTCAAACCAAACCTGACGATCATCACACCTCACCTAAAACATGATCAGGGTCCAAACAACCTAATGCACACATTTATGCAGACTTCTCCCACACAACTCAACCTGCGTCAAGCACATCGTAGACGTATTATAAGAGAACTTTGCTCAGCCAATAGCAGCTTGAACTTCCCAGGGAAATTTAAGACATTTGACCAGATTCCAAGAAAATCCCTGGACCATCTCATTGTGGATGATCATCATGGTGTTATTTACTGTTTTGTACCGAAGGTAGCATGTACCAACTGGAAACGAGTCATGATTGTGCTCAGCCAGAACCTGAAGGCACCTAATGGAGCTCCATATCTGGATCCACTTGACATACCATCAGCGTTATCCCACAATACCTGTCACGTTTCTGTTTGAGTTTGGACTGTGTTTGTGATTTGTATTCAGTTCATTAATTCATTTGTCTCACCTGTGCCCTGTTAATCACCACGTTTAGTTATCTCGTTTGTTTTGCCCCAGCTGTGTCATATTTCCCTGATCTGTTTCCTTGTGTATTTAAGTCCTGTGTGTTCCTTCAGTCTTTGTCGGTCAATGTTTATGTCAGTGTTAGTTCAGTGTTCTGAGCACACGCTCCCTGTTTCCTGTGTTTGCTTTATTGAGAATTAAAACCTTGGAATTATCATCTTCTTGTTTGCCTCCTACTTCATCTACCCGGAAGCCCTAACAGATTGACCGACCTAAAAAAAAAAAAAGAAGATGCAGAACCCCACGGACTCCACTATGTTCAACCGGTATGGTAAGCAGGCTTTTGTGGGAACCCGCCAAGCTGTGTTCAGGGGGATACGTGGAGGTCACAGGGGAGGATATGGACGATATGGGGCCAGACACTTTCTCCAGCACCAACATCTCCATGTCCAACCAGATCTTCATGTCCAGTCGGATCCTCATCTCATCAGTTCAATCAAACCTATCTCCAGGGATGATGACTTCTCTGATCTCCCTCCTCTCATCAGCCCAACCAAGCCTGCACTTCACGCCAGTCCAGCCGAGCTTGCAATTCACGCCAGTCCAGCCGAGCCTGCACTTCACGCCAGTCCAGTCGAGTCTGCACTTCACGCCAGTCCAGCCGAGCCTGCACTTCATGTCAGTCCAGCCGAGCCCGCACTTCACGTCCGATCTGCCGAAGCTAAGGCAGTTTGCGTCATGCCCGCCGCGCCTGAGATTGAGAGCGTCATACCCGCCGAGCCTGAGCCAGTTGTTGGCCTAGAGAGGCCAGATCCAGTTCCGAGTCCAGTTCTGAGTCCAGCCGAGCCCGCACTGCATGCCAGATCTGCCGAAGCCAAGGCAGTTCGCGTCATGCCCGCCGAGCCTGAGACAGTTGTTGGCCCAGAGAGGCCAGATCCAGTTCCGAGTCCAGTTCCGAGTCCAGCCGAGCCCGCACTTCACGCCAGATCTGCCGAAGACAAGGCAGTTCGCGTCATGCCCGCCGAGCCTGAGACAGTTGTTGGCCCAGAGAGGCCAGATCCAGTTCCGAGTCCAGTTCCGAGTCCAGTTCCGAGTCCAGTTCCGAGTCGGGGGGTCGGCTGCCCGGTCGAGCAAGAGCCAGTCTTCGAGCAAGAGCCAGAACCAGTCTTCCCAAAGGCGTTTTCACCGCTGGTCCTGTCCAGCTCAGAGCCCTCTTCGCGGCTGGTCCTGTCCAGCCCAGAGCCGCCTTCATCACTGGTCCTGTCCAGCCCAGAGCCGCTTTCGCCCCTGCCTCTTCCTGTCCAGTGTTAAAACCCGGGACTTTCCCCAAGTATTTTTTGGGGGGGGCCATAGAGCTCTGTCCTGGCCACTCGAGGGGCCACGGTCACCCGAAGGGGCTTCTCCGCCATGGCCACCCGAAGGGGCTTCTCCGCCATGGCCACCCGAAGGGGCTTTTCCGCCATGGCCACCCGAAGGGGCTTCTCTGCCATGGCCACCTGAAGGGTCCGCACCGCCATGGCCACCTGAAGGGTCCGCACCGCCATGGCCACCTGAAGGGTCCGCACCGCCATGGCCACCTGAAGGGTCCGCACCACCATGGCCGCCCGAAGGGTCCGACAGCTCCGCCGTGGCCACGCCCACAGCCTGCTCTACTCTGGTTCCCGAGCAGCCAGCTCCGCCCTGGAGGCTTCTTGTCTTGGGCAACCATGCCTTCATCTGCCTCCGGGGTCTTCTCCGCTATGGATGCCCAAGGGTCCGACAGCTCCGCCGTGGCCACGCCCACAGCCTGTTCTGCCCTGGTTCCCCGAGCAGCCAGCTCCGCCCTGGAGGCTTCCTGTCCTGGGCAACCACGCCTTCATCTGCCTCCAGGGCGCCCACCCTCCCACCCCTTAGGATGTTATACAGTGCGAGGACGCGCCTTCGGGGAGGGGGGGAGTACTGTCACGTTTCTGTTTGAGTTTGGACTGTGTTTGTGTTTGTTTGTGTTTGGACTGTTATTTGTATTCAGTTCATTAATTCATCTGTCTCACCTGTGCCCTGTTAATCACCTCGTTTAGTTATCTCGTTTGTTTTGCCCCAGCTGTGTCATATTTCCCTGATCTGTTTCCTTGTGTATTTAAGTCCTGTGTGTTCCTTCAGTCTTTGTCGGTCTATGTTTATGTCAGTGTTAGTTCAGTGTTCTGAGCACATGCTCCCTGTTTCCTGTGTTTGCTTTATTGAGAATTAAAACCTTGGAATTATCATCTTCTTGTTTGCCTCCTACTTCATCTACCCAGAAGCCCTAACAATACCACTCTGCATCTGACGTTTAACAAGTTTTGGAGGCTCTTTGGTCGCTTCTCACGTCCTTTGATGCATCACAGACTACAGAATTACACTAAGTTCCTTTTTGTACGGGATCCTTTTGTACGCCTTATTTCTGCTTTCCGGAACAAATTTGCTTTGCCAAATGAGGAATTCTATAGGCAGTATGCCTCCACAATGCTTCAGCGTTATGCTAATGTTTCATCCCCCCCTTACTCTGCTCAAGAGGCCTTCGCCGCAGGTATCAGACCGTCCTTTACTCACTTTATTCAGTACCTGTTAGATCCACAGACTGAGAAAGTAAAACCATTCAATGAACACTGGCAGCAGATGTACAGACTCTGCCATCCGTGCCAAATTGACTATGATTTTGTTGGGAAGCTGGAAACTCTTGATGAGGATACAGAACATTTGTTGAGGATTCTTGGTCTGGATAATCAGATTCACTTTCCCCCAGGGTACCGCAATAGGACAGCTATAAACTGGGAGCGAGACTGGTTTGCAAACATTTCAGTAACTGACAGGAGAAAACTTTATAATCTTTATGAAGCAGACTTTAGATTATTTGGATATGACAAACCTGAGACACTTCTGCATAAGTGACATGAGAGTAAAAGGATTATATAATAAAAATGTAGGCTACTTTGGTACTTAAACATAATTCTAAACTGTTTGACTAAAACATTTTTATATTTGTTGTTAAATTGTTGCTGTTTTGTATTGCTTTGCTCAATGATTAGATTTTCATGTTGCCCACATAAAAAAATTTCAGTAATATTTCATTGTTGGACAATACAGGCGCAAGTACATGTAGTGAAATTCTAAATTTAATGAATTTTGAACTGGTTGGAACTTGGAAATGACCAGTCCAGTGCATTGGTTTGTTTTGGCCACAAGGGTACAGTGTTTCTCAATTGATTTGTTGCAGCCAGTGCAATATACTACAGCTATGTGAGCAGCGCTCTGATGAAGTTCTGAAATTTGAATTTAGAATTTATGAAAAGAGGCCTATTGAGACAGCTCTCTAAGGTCCAGTGGAATATGTGAAATAGGAGCTCCTGTTTGAAACCAGACATCTCTGAGCAAAAGTAAGAAACGATAAAAATAATTGGGGACAGAAACTGACATTTCACATAATCTTATCTGGAAAAAGTATAACATTTCAATTTCTGATGTTTTATCTCTATTTAGTGTTTGGATATGACAAACCTGAGACACTTCTGCATAAGTGACATGAGAGTAAAAGGATTATATAATAAACATGTACAGATACTTTGGTACTTAAACATAATTCTAATTTGTTTGACTAAAACATTTTTATATTTGTTGTTAAATTGTTGCTGTTTTGACAGAAATTGACATTTCACATAATCTTATCTGGAAAAAGTATAACATTTCAATTTCTGATGTTTTATCTCTATTTAGTGTTCTCAGGAATAGATTTTGATATGATTTTAGCACATAAATCTTTTTGGGGTCATATATTTTTACTCTTCGGTTCAACAGGCAAAAAAAGCAGTCAAATATATTACCTTCACTGAAAATCACTAACCTAAAAAAACCAGCATGCATAACTTTTCCAGATTTCTAAGGCTATGTTTTCATTTTTTATGTTAAAATACTTTTAAACATAATATATAGGTTATAAATTCCCTAATTGTCGCACACTTTTGCCAACATTGTTCTGTTTGAATGAACATCCCAAGCACATTAACAACGGTTTAACCAATGACACATGGATCTGCTGAAAACCGGTGTGAGTCATTGCTAAATGTTACTATAAAAAGAAATAATAAATTTTATTTTTAATAAGTACATTATTTGTTGTTAGAATCTGTTCTTTAGTTAATTAAGCTACGATAAGTAATGGTACTGGGTGTTTTGTTCAGTCATATTCATTACAAATGAGGAGATGAAAAGGTCACTGTAAATTCCATCAAGCAAAAAAATAAAAATAAAAAATAAACTGTTTTGTCTTGTCCTCTTTCTCCGTCTCTCTTTAGTTCTCTATTAAACTGACTAGATCTGGATGGTCTACTCTGAAAGGTCAAGGGCGAATTCACCGCCAAGTAAAATCTTCTGAACTAACTGTCCTCTTCAGCTTGCTTGCGCTTCTGCTGTATGACAGCTTGAAAGGTTGTGTGGCAGGTCCTTTTAATGTTGTCCCCTTTATGAGATGCTTTTGAATAAAGGTCAATACTAATGGCCTACTGTAGTCGCCCAAAAGAACAGGATGCAAGTACATTTTTGCTTCCTGTGACCCCATCCATGCTGACTCATGCCCATTATTTCTTACTTTAGTTCAGCACATTCTTTGGTCCCCCTCAAGAGGGATCCTACTTGTTGCTAAAATGTAGATCAGTAAATGAACTGAAAACAGAATAGGCCAAAAAAAGGACTTTGGAGAAAGTGTGGTTGCACTTTCCATTAACGGTGAACAAAATAGGACCTGAAAAGACACATTGATGTTCTTTTCCAAGTGGTCAGGAACTGCTTGACCTTCATCCATCTCAAGAGGTTAAACTATCTAAATAAGTGATATCCAATAGACCTTTGTTTTTAAATATAGGCCTACAGATAGTTATAATAGGCTACTATACCCACACCCTAACATAACTTAATGCATTTTTCACTCACACACACACACACACACACACACACAAAACTATTATATGGTAGCCTATATGTATAATTATATTTACATATCACATTTCAACGTGATTACGTAATGCCTGGCGCATGGCAGCTCGTGCAAGACGAGTATTTGTGGTTAAAAGGTATAGCCTACATGTTTATTTATTTTAGAAAATGGACGATCATTTCGCTAGATAAGACATTCCTCGGCTGGGATGATGTAGAGGCCTTTGAAGCTGCATTGAAACTGCAATTTGGACCTTCAAACCATTGGTTGTACCCCATTGATGTCCATTAGCTTGTATGGAGAAAAATCTAATATTTTCCTCAAAAACCATAATTTCTTTTCGACTGAAGAAAGAAAGACATGAACATCTTGGATGACGTGAGGGTGAGAAAATTATCAGGAAATTTTAATTCTGAAGTGAACTAATCCTTTAAGTCCAATTTTTTTGTTCAAATCTCGTAATCACGGTAATTTCAACATGGCGTGAATGCACCTTCAGACTGCGCGCCCGTGCTCCTGCTTCGTCATGAGAACTCTAGCGCCTTGCCTGAAGTATAGTGCGATGAAACATTGATTAAAACGTAATCAAACACTTAAAACAAATGCCACAAGTCATTTGCAAATATAAGCACAAATACCATTAATAAAATATTTTTGTGTTAGGAAAAAACAGGGCTGTTCTTGGAACCAAACAAAAAAGCCTAAAGGTTTTAACATTTACATATTCGGATAGCTCGATTTAAATTCGATTTTCATTTCATGTCTTGCCAAGTACTTTCCTATACAGAAGGCAATAACAGGAACATGTAGGCTATTGTGTGTGGTACAGTGACAACTGTTTCAAATTATATTGTGTAGCTATAGCTATAACTTATAAAAACATGAAATGCTACTATTAGATGAGGAGAATGAAAGAAAATGATGTTTTTCAATATAAAACAGATATATTAATGTTACTTTGTGTCTGTGAGAGGAAGTATCAAATGAGGGTCTTGTTAGTCCAACCTAAAGAGATTTGCTCTTCCTTAAACCATTTAAAGAAACAAGCCACTCAGACCTGATTTCAGGGCAACTAAATGTGCACTGACAGAATCAATACCTTGCTCTTTTACCTCTTCAACATAGTGACGTACATTTCTTGTGCTTTCCTGCTTATGTGTCAGCAACAGTTATAGAACAAGTATGTGTGCTTTGTGTGACCACTGGCCTCAGGGCCTTTCCTTTTTATCTATAAAGTATTTTAATTATTTGAAAAACAGGAAGCAGAAATCCCATGCCTAGAAGTAGTGGTGTCCCAAGTAATTTACATCAGCGGCATTCATTTATGTTCTTCCACATAGGCTATATGTTAGGGGGGTAAAATCACACACACACCCATCACGTCTATATCTCCAGGGCCGGACTGGGACAACATTTCAGACAGAGAAATCTCACAATTATCCAGGCCATCCCATATACCCACAACAAATTTTGGAACCATGGACAACCCTATTTGTTGTATGGTCATCACATAAAAAAAAGGTTTAAATCCTCAGGCTGTGCAAAATAATAAAAGTTTATCTCTTGAACTGCACATTCACTTCCATTTTCCTTCTCTTCATTTTCCCTGATATCTCTCTGTCTCTCTCCCTTTTGTGTGTGTGTTTGTTCAATTTTTCACTATTTTTCTTGTACCAGTCACTTCTTCATCAGCAGGTCTACTGCTATGAACAGAAGTTTCTCCCCCTTGTTGCAAAACAACCACCTCGTTGTAATTTTTTGCACATAACCTAAATGTATTTTAGTTATATTCAAAGTCTTATGTCACCGGCTGACGAAGGCGGAACAAAAAAATCAGCGCGTGATTCCCTTGGGGAGCACTTCCGGTGCAACACCAGGCCGGTTCCGGTTCGCTGTCATGGCCGACCAGAAAGGTAAACAGGGGAAATTAGCGGCAGCTGCATCGAATTGGAGTTGATTATGGTGGCGATTAGGACGTGCAATTCCAGAGGGGATAAAAACAGAGATTTGAGAATCTGAAAGCAGTTCGGGGAAGAAATAGGATGCGAAAGACAAGGCAGAAGAGAGAGCGAGCGCGAATCTCTGAGCTGGCTGGGAAGAAGATTGTCATTGTGAGTGTGAAGACCATTATCTGGAAAGAAGATTGTCATTGTGAGTGTGAAGACCATTATCTGGAAAGAAGATAAGTACATGATTCCTAATTGCTACAGAAGTACCGCGTCTGTGTTCATGGAGGCATTGGGATATACTGGAGGGCTTGTATCTGTTTGCTGCTTCTCTCTTTTGTGTGTTTGAAGTTGGTGATTTGAAGGCACGTTCATTTTCTTGGATAAGTTTCATGCAGTCAGAATAACGTCGCACCCCCCCTTCCTGTCTGCATACGAGCTGCTGATGGAGTGACCCAGGCTGAATGGAGTGAAGGCTTAAACCCACTGTGAGGTATTTGTAGAATTGCAGTGCTTACGAATTGAAGTGTTCACGTGTGGAATTGTGGAGTGACTAATGCATGCACAAGTGTGAGGAAGTTTGACATACCCTGCCGCTCCAAATCCTTCCTGGGAACATCCAGCCCTCTGGGCGTGGGGAGCGTTCTAAAATTTGACTGTATATAGATGTGTCCAGGTGCCCATTTACCTCCATCCTGGAGAAGCAGAGAAAACCAGTTACCCACGCCGCTTTGAGTTACCCGACCTCAAAGACCGCTACCTCCTGAGCTTCCTGGTTGTTCTGCAGACTCCGTACCTCAGGTATTTCGAGCTCCATTGCTGTATCGAAGAAACAGAGAAAACCAGTCACCCACGCCGCCTTGAGTTACCCGACCTCAAAGTCCGCTACCTCCTGAGCTTCCTGGTTGTTCTGCAGACTCCGTACCTCAGGTATTTCGAGCTCCATTGCTGTATCGAAGAAACAGAGAAAACCAGTCACTCACGCTGCCTTGAGTTACCCGACCTCAAAGACCGCTACCTCCTGAGCTCCTTGGTTGGTCTGAGGATCCTCGTAGTTCGAGTATTCTGAGCTCCACCGCTGTCCTGAGGAAATAGAGAAAGCCAGTTGCCCACGCTGTTCTGAGTTACTCACCTGAAGGGTCCTTGTATCCTGAGTATTCCGAGCTCCACTGTTGAAACAGAGCGAGCCAGCTCCTCCCGCTGCTCTGGGTTGCTCACCTGAAGATCCTCTTAGTCCGAGTATTCTGAGCTCCACTGCCGTCCTGAGGAAACAGAGAAAGCCAGTCACTCACGCTGCTCTGAGTTATCGACTTGAAGACCCTTATATTCAGAGTATTCTGTGTCTTACCGCTGTTCTGAAGAAACAGAGCAAGCCAGCTCCTCCCGCTGTTCTGGGTTACTCACCTGAAGATCCTCTAAGTCCGAGTATCCTGAGCTCCACTGCTGCCCTGAGGAAACAGAGAAAGCCAGTTACTCCCGTTGCTCTGAGCCACTCACCTGAAGATCCTTGTAGTCCAAGTATTCAGAGCTCCATCGCTGTCTTGAAGAAACAGAGCAAGCCAGCTCCTCCCGCTGCCCTGGGTTATTCGTCTGAAGATCCTTGGGTGCCGAGCATCCTGAGCCCCCTGGTCACTCTGAAGAAGAGAAAGAGTTTCAGTTCTCCATGCTGATGCTATTTTAAGTATGTTTTAATATCCAATAAAGTCAACTGATTTATCTTATCTCGTGTCCTGTCTCGTGGTGTTCCCTTGGTGTAGCTCCTCAGAGTGGTAGTGGTACGGGTGGTGGACTACTGGGTTCTATCCCCACCCCGGCCGGTGACATAACTTGGCGTAGTCGGCAGGGTTCCACTCTGAGTTGAGCAGCCAGGGACACACGATGGCGGACGAAGAACTGCCTGTAGGCCGGCCTCCAGTTACCCCTGTGTTTATGGGAGCCCCGTGGGCCCAGAAGTATGGTGGGCCCGGATCAGAGTTGAATCTGACAGAATGGAGAGCCCAAGTGGAGTATCTGGCAGGATTGCAAGGGCTGAGCGACTCCCAGAAGGTCCAGTTCGTCTTGAACTCCCTGGAAGGGGAAGCAAAAAGAGAGGTCCAAGCCGCGTCTGCGGCCACTCGAGCGAATGCACAAGCCATCTTCGAGTTCTTGGCAGGACAGTACGGTGATGCCACCCCTGTGGCCGTGCTCCGAGCTCAATTCTTAAACTACAAACAAGGGCCCAGGCAAACCCTGAGGGCCTCCGCCCTACGCTGACGGGAGCAGTATACCCGACTGAAAGAGCGAAGAGATCATGGGCTGGGGGCAGAAGAGACTTTATTGCGAGACCAATTCCTCCTGGGCCTACGAGAGGGGCCTTTGCGGCAGAGCCTGCGTTTACAGCTTCGCAGGGATGCGACCTTAACCTTCGAAGACCTCCGCCGGGAAGCTCTGGCTTTGGAACAAGATCACGCAGAGACGGTGGATTCGCCCGTATGTATGGCCGCCAGGGAGGCTAGTGTTCCGGTGCCCCCTGGGCCGTCTGACTGGAAACAAGATCTATGGGCTGAGTTTATGAAGGATGTCCGTGAACAAATGGCCGAACTGTCCAAGACTCTCCTAGAGGAGCTTCGTCGTGGACGGCCTGATTCCTCAACTCTGGCTCGAGAACGTTCATGGTCGGACGGAGAACGGGGCCCAGGAAGGCGCCCAGGTCGGGCCGGTGGCCCTAAGTTCCAGTGGGACGAACAGGGGCGCCCGATCTGCAACGGTTGTGGAGAACCTGGCCATTACAGCCGCCAGTGCAGTTCACGTCGAAATTCGCAAGGTTTTTTTTAGAACGACCGGCCACTGTGGGTCAAGTGGTCGGGACCCCCTTTATTGACCCCCTTTATTGACCTATCGATCTGGTCGGGCAGTGTCCGCTTGTGGAGATTCGAGTGAACGGCACCACGGTTCGGTGCCTAGTGGATACTGGGTCCCAGGTTACCCTGTTCTTAGAGAGTTTGGCCAAGGAACTGTTTGACGTTCATTACTTACCTGAGGCAGAAGCCCCGTGGCTTACCCTGCAAGGGGCCAATGGGCTGGATATCCCATATATCGTATACCGAGTCACAGACTTCGAGATCCACGGGACCATCATACTGCAGAAGGGAGTCGTCATTGTTCGGGACTCTTGCTTGGGGGCACATCGAGCCCTGCTAGGAATGAATGTGATTATGGATTGTTGGGAGGAGTTGTTCCGGATAGGGCCCGTTCGAGCTGCCCCACTGGCCGAGAAAAAGGAGTGGAAACGCATCGTGGCGGACTGCCGACGGATACAGATGGCCAGCTCCCAACAAGATCGGGAAGATACCAGCCGGGTGGCCTGTCGTTATGCCCTCTCTGTTCCGGCCCGGAGTGAGACCGTTCTCTGGGCTCGGTTGCCTGCTCGGACTTATGGTCCAGAGGATTGGGTTCTTATAGAGCCCCACTGGGATTGTCAGAATGTGGAAGTGGCCCGAGGATTGGCCGTGGCCCGTCGTGGCCGAGTGGCGGTGCGAGTGCGCAACGGGAACCCTTATCCTGTCCACCTCTACCGTCATCAACATTTAGCCCGTGTGACCCCGGTGGGTCCCCATCAAGAGAGAGAAGGCCAAGAGGTCAGCTTCTGCCAAGTGAGCTCAACGGTGGTGGAAGTGGCCCTGACGCATGGAGAGTTCCGGGGTGACCGCTCTGGTGGAGAATTACCGGTCCACCTGCAGGAAGAGTCACTGCGAGGAGAGGGTCTAGAGGGAAGCCAAACCTGTCAGCTTCAGAGTCTGTTGGCTAAGTGGCAACATGTCTTCTCCTCTCATGAGGAAGACTATGGCTGTACAAATGTGGTGAAACATTCCATCCCCACGGGAGAGGCGGCACCCAGTCGGGTCCCTCCGACTTTGTATTCCGAAATACGCACCCTGCTGAGAGGAATGTTAGAACAAGGGATCATCCGGGAGAGTAGTAGCCCGTGGGCGGCCCCGATCGTCCTGGTGCGCAAGAAGACCGGCGCCTGGAGGTTCTGTGTGGACTATCGGAAGCTGAATCAGGTCACTAAGAAGGACGTTTTTCCCTTGCCCAGGATTGAAGATTCCCTCACCAGCCTGACACATGCCGCTTGGTATTCTACGCTCGATCTTGCCAGCGGATACTGGCAGGTACAGGTGGAGGAGAGGGACTGGGAAAAGACCGCTTTTACTACACCCTTTGGCCTGTTTGAGTGGGATCGGATGCCTTTCGGTCTTTGCAACGCCCCAGCCACTTTCCAACGGCTCATGCAGCGGTGTTTGGGCGGGCAGTTGGTGGACACCACCTTGGTGTACTTGGACGATGTCATTGTCTACTCGCCGGACTTCGCTTCCCATCTATTGCATCTCGAGCAAGTGTTCCAGGCAATGGAGAGGTATGGGCTGAAGCTCTAACCTGGGAAATGCCAACTCCTCCGGAAAGAGGTTAAATTCCTGGGCCATTGTGTTGGGGCTGCAGGAGTCGCGGTAGACCCAGACAAGGTGTCGGCTGTCCAAGGCTGGGCTCCCCCGAGGACCGTACGGCAAGTGAGGTCTTTCTTGGGATTTGTCGGGTATTATAGGCGATTCATTAAGGATTTCTCCAGGATTGTTAAACCACTAAATCAACTGCTGGTCGGCTCAAGTCGCTCACGGGGCCGTGGGTCCCCTTCAGTCGTCTGGGACCCGGGTTGCGAGGTAGCCTTCCAGAGGCTGAAACAGGAGTTGCTACAGGCCCCAATTCTGGCTTATGTGGACTTTACGCAGCCCTTCATCCTGTACACCGATGCCAGCAACATCGGGCTGGGAGCGGTATTGGCTCAGAAACAAGGAGTAGAACGGGTTATCGCTTATGGGAGCCGAAGCCTTCACCCAGCTGAACGGAACGACGCCAACTACAGCTCCTTTAAGATCGAGCTGTTGGCTATGAAGTGGGCCCTGTGCAAAAAATTTAAGGACTACCTGTGGGGGGCCAAAGTGCTTGTGGTTACCGATAACAGCCCGTTGGTCCACTTGCAAACGGCTAAGCTGGGGGCGGTCGAGCAGCGGTGGGTGGCGCAACTTGCTAATTTCGACTACCAGCTCCAGTATCGGCCAGGACGGGAACACACCAATGCGGATGTCTTGTCTCGATTACCTTTGGTCAATACCGGCGGTCATCCGCCTGTGTTACCTGTGGACGAGGAGCTGATGGTAGGAATAGTGGAGGCCCCCGGGGTGCAGCAGGAAGATGTCCCGGCCAGCTGGGGATGGGATCCGCGACGGTGGAGGAGGCTACAGGGAGAGGACGAGGGGCTGGTGGCCATACGAACCTGCTTGGAACAGGGGGGACCCCCTGGGGCCGCAGAACGGCATGGCCAGACGCGGACTGTGGGCAAGCTCCTAGGGCAATGGGAACGGCTTTGCTTGAGGGACGGAGTAGTTTGCCGTACCGTCCAGGATTCCACGACTAACGAGACCGTGCGCCAGGTGGTAGTACCAGAAGGCCAAGTACAGCACTTGCTACGTGCGTATCACGCCCAGCTGGGACATCAACGGAAAGAGAGGACTGTGTCCTTGTTGCGGAGGTTCTTCTATTGGTCCGGGATGGAGGCGGCTGTGGGCCTGTACGTCCAGGGATGTGCCCGTTGTATGTTGTTTAAAGCTAGAAGAGAAGCTAAAGCCCCGCTGGTTCCAGTACGGCCTAGGGCCCCCTTACACATGATCGCCATGGATTTCCTGACGTTGAGCCGGCCGACCGACTTGTACCAGATCATCTTAGTAGTGACAGACCTATTTACTAAGTATGCGTGGGCAATTCCAACCAGACAGCAGTCACCACGGCGAATGCCCTTTGGAGAGCAGTGTTCCAGCCATTCGGGTGTCCCGAGACCCTCCACTCCGACCAAGGGCCTAACTTCGAGTCTCGAGTGATTCAGGAGCTGTGTCGAATCTATGGGTGTAAGAAGACTCATACCACCCCTTACCACCCACAAGGGAACGGAGGATGTGAACGGTTCAACCAAACCTTGTTGGGTCTACTGGGGACCTTAGATACAGACCATCAGAGTCGGTGGACAGAAAGCCTCCCGGCTTTGGTACAGGCCTACAATAACAGTGTCCACAGCACCACGGGGTATGCCCCAACTTACTTGATGTTTGGGAGACACATACGTCTGCCCACTGATCTGCTCCTGGGGACGATGGCGGCTGGAGAACCTTCGACCCTTACCGAATGGGCGCACCGACACCATCGACAGCTCCATACGGCCTACCAGCGGGTCGCCGACCATATTAGTAGGGCAACTAACAAGAACAAGCGGCTATACGATCGAACGGCACTGGAGGCCCCTTTGCTACCCGGAGAGTGGGTATTGGTACGAGACAATCGGCGTCAGGGGAAGGGTAAGCTCAGCGACAGGTGGGGAGCTACGCCATATGTGGTGGAGAGACAACAGTGTCCGAACCAGCCAGTCTATACCATTCGTCCCGAAGGAAGATCAGGACCTGAAAGGGTGCTGCACCGGAACCTACTTTGCCCTTGTCCAAACTATCTGAGGCCCTTGGCCGAAGCCCCCACAGTTCCAATGGCTCGTGGGCCACCTTTGGTAGGCTGGGCAGTATTACCGAGGGGCCCAGACATCGAGGTCAGGGGAGCAGAGCCGGTCTCCCCGCCCAGGCGCTCTCAAAGAGAAACCCGAGGGCTACCCCCCGAGAGATATGGAGAGTGGGTATCAGAGCCCCGTTCTAGGGACTAGAACGGAATGGTGGGGGAGGATGTCACCGGGTGACGAAGGCGGAACAAAAAAATCAGCGCGTGATTCCCTTGGGGAGCACTTCCGGGGCAACACCAGGCCGGTTCCGGTTCGCTGTCATGGCCGACCAAAAAGGTAAACAGGGGAAATTAGCGGCAGCTGCATCGAATCGGAGTTGATTGTGGTGGCGATTAGGACGTGCAATTCCAGAGGGGATAAAAACAGAGATTTGAGAATCTGCAAGCAGTTCGGGGAAGAAATAGGACGCGAAGGACAAGGCAGAAGAGAGAGCGAGTGAGTGCGAATCTCTGAGCTGGCTGGGAAGAAGCTTGTCATTGTGAGTGTGAAGACCATTATCTGGAAAGAAGATTGTCATTGTGAGTGTGAAGCAAGCAAGCAAGCAAGCAAACTTTATTTATAAAGCACTTTACAACGACCGGAGTAGCCCAAAGTGCTGTACAAAACAAACCATAACACAACACAGCTAATGCACTATAAAATACATAGTGAAGTAAGTTAAAATTAAAACATATAAAACAAACAATAACATACAAAATGTCAACTCCCGGTGTTAAAGGCCAAGGAAAATAGATGAGTTTTTAAAAGAGATTTAAAATGAGTAAGTGAAGTGGCCTGTTTTACCGGCTGAGGCAGGTCATTCCACAATTTTGGAGCTGCCACAGCAAAGGCGCGATCCCCTCTGAGTTTACGTTTTGTTTTGGGCACGTGAAGGAGCAGTTTATCGGCTGACCTAAGAGAGCGAGTGGGTGTGTGAAGATGTATTAACTCAGAAATATAAGACGGGGCAAGACCATTTAATGATTTGAAAACAAATAAAAGAACTAATTAAAATAAACTAAATAAAAGAAGAATTAATCCTGTACTGTACAGGCAGCCAGTGAAGCGACGCCAAGACGGGTGTAATGTGCTCATATTTACGTACTCCTGTCAAGAGACGTGCTGCAGCGTTTTGCACCATTTGAAGACGAGCTAAAGAAGACCCACTAACCCCCACGAGAAGTGAGTTACAGTAATCCAGCCTGCTAGTAATAAAGGCATGGATTACTGTCTCAAATTGTCGTCTTTCTAAAAAAGGCTTCACTTTGGCCAATTGCCTCAGCTGGAAGAAGCCTGTTTTTACCACTGCTCTGATCTGGCTGTCAAAGTTAAGATGAGCATCAATTTTAACCCCTAGGTTAGTGATGACTGGTTTAACATATTGGGCCAAGGCACCCAGCTCAATGGAACTAGTCCCATTTGTACCACCAAAAATCATCACTTCCGTTTTATTTGTATTAAAACTTAAAAAATGAATAGCCATCCAGGCTTTAACATCGTCTAGGCACTCTATTAGCGAACTGACAGTGTCATTCTTTTTAATCGGCATGTATATCTGACTATCATCAGCATAGCAATGAAAAGATATACCATGCTTCCTAATTACTGAGCCTAGCGGTAGCAAATACAATGAAAATAGAAGAGGACCCAGAACTGACCCCTGAGGGACCCCACAAGAGAGAGGTGCAGAAGAGGACTCAGAGTTCCCACAGCTGACACAGAGAGTTCGACCTTCCAGATATGATCTGAACCATTCAAGCGCTATACCTTTTATGCCCACACAATGCTCCAATCGAGAAATCAAAATTTCATGGTCCACAGTATCAAATGCAGCCGTTAGGTCAAGAAGCACAAGAACAACATAATTTCCAGAATCTGTGGCTAAATAAATATCATTAAAAACTTTTAAAAGAGCGGATTCGGTGCTGTGTAAAGATTTGAAGCCGGACTGGAATACCTCAAGGGTATTGTTATCTTTCAAAAAAGCCATTATTTGATTGCAGACTATCTTTTCAAGGATTTTTGAAATAAAAGGCAGTTTTGAAATAGGCCTAAAATTAGCAAGATCTGTAGGATCAAGACCAGGTTTTTTAAGTAGAGGTTGCACTACAGCGTGTTTAAAAATTTTAGGGACCACACCTGAGGACAGACTGCTATTAGCAACTGCAAGAACAGACGGTCCTATAGTAGAAAAAACCTCCTGAAAGAATCGAGGAGGAATAGCATCTTGTGGTGAACCTGAGGGCTTCAAATTTCCAACAATCTCCTGTAACATACACAAATTCACAGGTTCAAACTTATCAAATGTCGCAGAGCAGATAACAGAGACTGAGGGGTCACAGGCAGAAGGTGAAATTAGAGCTCTAATAGAAGTGATTTTATCATTAAAAAAGCGTAAAAAATTTTCACAGGCAGCCGAAGACTCATCAACACAAACAGTTTGTGGAACATTAATAACTGAGTCAATAGTTTTAAATAGAACGCGAGGCTTATTACTGTTCAAAAAAATGATCTCAGAGATATACATTCTTTTAGCATCCTTCACAATTGACTGATAGTGACGCCAGCATTCCCGTAGCATTTGAAATGACACTTGCAGTCTATCCTTTTTCCATTTACGCTCAACTTGACGGCACTTGCGTCTAGCAGCACGCACCGTGTCATTTAGCCATGGTTCAAATTTAGTTTTCGGTTGCCTGACTTTTAATGGAGCCACAGTATCTATAACAGATTGACAGGTGGAGTGTAACCATGAGCAAAGCTCGTCTGAATCACACATATGCTGTGGTATACAATAATTCTGATTAAAAACAGATGAAAATTTAACAGCAGTAGTAGAGTTAATAATGCGGCAGGGCCGAGCAACAGTACAGGGTTTGTTTGTACTATAGTCCAAGGCAAACTCAAATAGTATAGGCATATGATCAGAGAACACTGCGTCACCGATCTCTAGATTGTAAACAGGCAACCCAAAAGATAAAATAAGATCAAGTGTATGTCCACGTTCATGCGTGGGGCCAGACACAAACTGCGTGAGATTAAAAGAGTCAATAAGAGACAAAAAATCCCTTGCCATTGGGGCGTCAGTACAACACACATGGACATTAAAATCCCCAATAATGAGGACGCGGTCATATTCCGGCATTATTTCAGCCAGAAAAATAGAAAACTCATTTATAAAGTCCTTGTATTTTGGAGGCCGATAGACCACTGCACATAATACAGTACAAGAACGACCCAGCTCAAATAAACAGAGTTCAAAACTGCTAAAAGGTGTTGATAAAAATCTCTGTTTACATTTATAAGTGTTTTTATAAACAATTGCTATTCCTCCTCCTCGTTCCTTCCTCCTCCTCGTGAAGACCATTATCTGGAAAGAAGATAAGTACATGATTCCTACTTGCTACAGAAGTACCGCGTCTGTGTTCATGGAGGCATTGGGATATACTGGAGGGCTCGTATCTGTTTGCTGCTTCTCTCTTTTGTGTGTTTGAAGTTGGTGATTTGAAGGCACGTTCATTTTCTTGGATAAGTTCCTGTCTGCATATGAGCTGCTGATGGAGTGACCCAGGCTGAATGGAGTGAAGGCTTAAACCCACTGTGAGGTATTTGTAGAATTGCAGTGCTTACGAATTGAAGTGTTCACGTGTGGAATTGTGGAGTGATTAATGCATGCACAAGTGTGAGGAAGTTTGACATACCCTGCCGTTCCAAATCCTTCCTGGGAACATCCAGCCCTCTGGGCGTGGGAAGCGTTCTAAAATTTGACTGTGTATAGATGTGTGCAGGTGCCCATTTACCTCCATCCTGGAGAAGCAGAAAAAAACAGTTACCCACGCCGCTTTGAGTTACCCGACCTCAAAGACCGCTACCTCCTGAGCTTCCTGGTTGATCTGCAGACTCCGTACCTCAGGTATTTCGAGCTTCATTGCTGTATCGAAGAAACAGAGAAAACCAGTCACTCACGCCGCCTTGAGTTACCCGACCTCAAAGACCGCTACCTCCTGAGCTCCTTGGTTGGTCTGAAGATCCTCGTAGTTCGAGTATTCTGAGCTCCACCGCTGTCCTGAGGAAATAGAGAAAGCCAGTCGCCCACGCTGTTCTGAGTTACTCCCCTGAAGGGTCCTTGTATCCTGAGTATTCCGAGCTCCACTGTTGAAACAGAGCGAGCCAGCTCCTCCCGCTGCTCTGGGTTGCTCACCTGAAGATCCTCTTAGTCCGAGTATTCTGAGCTCCACTGCCGTCCTGAGGAAACAGAGGAAGCCAGTCACTCACGCTGCTCTGAGTTATCGACTTGAAGACCGTTATATTCAGAGTATTCTGTGTCTTACCGCTGTTCTGAAGAAACCCAGCAAGCCAGCTCCTCCCGCTGTTCTGGGTTACTCACCTGAAGATCCTCTTAGTCCAAGTATCCTGAGCTCTATTGCTGTCCTGAGGAAATAGAGAAAGCCAGTCGTCCACGCTGTTCTGGGTTACTCACCTGAAGAGTCCTTGTATCCTGAGTATTCCAAGCTCCACTGCTGCCCTGAGGAAACAGAGAAAGCCAGTTACTCACGTTGCTCTGAGCCACTCACCTGAAGATCCTTGTAGTCCGAGTATTCAGAGCTCCACCGCTGTCTTGAAGAAACAGAGCAAGCCAGCTCCTCCCGCTGCCCTGGGTTATTCGTCTGAAGATCCTTGGGGCGCCGAGCATCCTGAGCCCCCTGGTCGCTCTGAAGAAGAGAGAGTTTCAGTTCTCCATGCTGATGCTATTTTAAGTGTTTTAATATCCAATAAAGTCAACTGATTTATCTTATCTCGTGTCCTGTCTCGTGGTGTTCCCTTGGTGTAGCTCCTCAGAGTGGTAGTGCTACGGGTGGTGGACTACTGGGCTCTATCCCCACCCCGGCCGGTGACACTTACATAGGACAGTTGTTGTTGTATTATTTTGGTTTGACAAAGCCAACATACTGATTTACTATTTTTAAGCTTATTATTCTTCTGAGCCAAAATTTAAACATGCTAGCAACATGCAAATTCATGTTAGCAGTGTGTTAAAACATGCTAATTCATGCTAGCAACGTGCTAAAACATGCAAGCAACATGCTAATTCAAGTTAACAACATGTTAGAACAGTTAGTAACATGCTAATTCATGTAAGCACCCCATTACTTTAGTCACTCTACTCTGGTCTAAATACTGTATGCTAAAGGACATTATTATATTGTAAAGTTACAGTAGTAATTTAGCAGAGAGATATTTACATACATTTATAGTATAGGTTTGGAGGGAGCTATAGGGCAGACAACAATCGTCATAATGAAATATCATTTTTATTGCTAGGGTTTTTCTATAAAGATATTGTCATGATGTAGTTTTCATTGTGCTAATTTTGACATTTATAGGCAATTTAAAAAAGTTTATATCTCGCAATTCTGACTTTCTCACAATTGCAAGTTTATATCATGCAATTCTGACTTTATAACACACAATTGCGACTTTATATCATGCAATTCTAAGATAAAAAGTCAGAATTGCAAGACAAAAAGTCGCAATTACCTTCTTTTTATTCTGTGGCGGAAACAAGCTTCCTTATGTAGCGAAGCCTTGGTGAGGGGGCAGCTCTATTATATGTAGAGTTGGGCGGAGCAACGAATTATACACACGCTCAATTCAGGTTAATATTTCCGACTACGCCACCTGGGGAATTTCACCCCAAGAATTTAACACAACCTCTAAACTACTGGCACACACAGGTTCTAATCACTGTTGGAATCAGAGACATAGGTAATGAAAAAAAGATTTTATTAATTGTTAAAAGACATAATAGTTATAAAAGGCGTCGACCAGCAATCACTCTCATCTATTGCTAAATTCTATCGTTGGCAGCAGAGGGACCTGGGCTTACCAACAGGGGCAGTCTCAAGATATCATCCTTATGAAAATCACTCTATTCGTAGTGCACACACACAAGCACACACTCAACGACTCATGTCAGAAAAGACCACGACACACAGTGAGGACGCCACCACCAGAAGGTCACTCGTCTGCCCCCGGGTGCCCAGGTTCTGCCAACAAACAAAAGAAAACAGACATTATAGAGCAGTGATATGCAAAAAAAAATAAAAAAATAATAATAATATAACAATATAATGAACAACTTAATGCAGTTCCAGGTAGGAACCAACTACTTGGTCCCGACCCGATCGTCACAAATCAAGACCAAAAAAATAACAAAAGACAAAGCATAAACAACCATAATAATGGTTCAATGAAAGCAATACATAAATTCACTAATCACAATAATTGAATTCAAACCAAAAATACAAATTCAAAAATATCATTGCATACCATTGAAATCAATTAAAGAAATAAACAAAAAAAGAAAAAACAAAAGAAACTCAAAGCATATCACCGAATCACTTCCGCAGCCGAAGCCTAGGAAGCACAAAGGATTCACTTAGATTGTTACAACATCAAAAACCCATCGAGAGCAGGTCAGTCTCGTATTTAACACGGACTAATTCCATCCAGTGAAAACAGAATTCACTGAAAGCAGAGTCACTGGAAACAGTTCAATGGAAACAGAACACTTGAAACAGTTCACTTGAAACAGAACACTTGAAACAGAACACTGGAAACAGTTCACTTGAAACAGAACACTTGAAACAGAACACTTGAAACAGAACACTTGAAACAGAACAGCAGCCGATGATGAGGCACAAAGCAAACAGCGTTTTACGATGAAGCACAGGGCATATAATACTCATTCAGAATGCCGCTATTGCCCTTATCGTGTGCAACAAAACATGCTGTCCCGGGATTACTATCCCAAACTATGCGGTGGATAGAGCCAGATATCTCCGAAAAAGCTCGTTGGCAGGAAGCGTAGATAGATCTTACACTGTCTCAAATGTCCACATTCAACTCTCCAGAAAGCACACAGACCAGTAAACAACACAGAAGTGGATAAGCAGCTTCAGCGGTCCTTACGAGCAGCAACACGTTCAACACTGCACTCCAGCAAAATGCAGCAGGGCACGTGGATGACGTCACGGCCCCGGACAATGACGCACACCAATGAACTGGTAGCCCGTGCTCTTATACACAACGGATGCCAGGCCATTGGCCAAACCTTAAACCATGACAAGTAGGAGGGGTGATAACCCATCCTACGTGTAATCTTGTAATGAATATTTACAGTAAAACAAAGTATTATATAAAACAACCCTGCTTCTTTTTGTTTTCATAAAAAAAAAAAGATTTTAATGAACAATTATAACTATTATAAGAGTAGGCCTATATATGTAGCCTATAAGAAGCTTTTAGAATAGGAAATAAAGACAAGCAAACAATTTGGTGAAAAGTGCAAAGGTAGCCTAGTGCTCTAAATATCAGGTTATGAACTAACTTTGCCCTCAGCCAAACCGATTTGCCCGGTAACAAATTATAGATTTTTGAGACCAAAGATTACTCGTTTTATATGAGGCTACTCAAAGCGAATTACATCTCATGTTAACCACAACAGGGACATCAGAGCCAGTGGCAAATATCACTGCTCTGGGGGGGTGTGTGTGTGTGTGTGTTCACTACTCACTGCTCCTAATGTGTGTGCTCTAACTTGGATGGGTAAAGGGATAGTTCACCCAAAAATGAAAATTCTGTCAGTAATTACTCACCCTCATGTTGTTCCAACCCCGTAAGACTTTCGTTCATCTTCGGAACACAAATGAAGATATTTTTTGATGAAATCTGAAAGCTGTCTCACTCTTTCATAGGCTTCTAGGCAATTTCATTCTGCCGGTCCAGAAAAGTTAGTGAAAACATTGTTAAAATAGTCCAAGTGACTACAGTGGCTCAACCTTAAGTTTATCAAGCGACGAGAATACTTTTTGTGCGCAAAAAAAACATAACGACTTTATTCAACTATTCATTTTCTTCTGTGTGGACCTCTGACGTGAGTTCACGAGAGCGCCACAACGCATGCGCGAGAACTGAGAAGATGACGCAGATGGGTCTCGATGTAGTGTTTAAAATGGTTCTAAAGTGTGCATTTCCTGGATGTCCGAATCGTGAGAAACCAACGAAAAAAATAAAAAATGCCTTACCAATGCCGCAAAATGAATAGCTTACCTTTCACACTTTCCCATCAAATGATCGTGAGCATCTTCTCAGTTCTCGTGCATGCGTCGTGGCGCTCTCGTGAACTCACGTCAGAGGCTTGATCTTTCTAGAGTTTTACGTTGTCTTTGCGGCAATAGTCTTATTTAGAATTACAATGAAGATTGTTCACATCAATTTTAAGTGGTGACACTGAGAAATAAATCCACCAATAAAACAAAACTGTGAATGAAGATAAGCGAATAAAAGACAATTGACAAGATTTAGAGACCTGCGTGCCAGGTAATGCTTCACTTGAGCGATTATGAAGAAGATAAGGGCAGCACACCGACCCAGACAAAGCCTGAGGGCTCTGGATGGTCATTGGGTGGTTCTCACTGCTTCCTGTCCTTAAATGTTATCACTGGTAAGTCGGGTGACTGTGGTGACCGAATGTGTCTCAGGCTTACTTTGGGTAAGTGTACATGCGTCTTGAAATGTGTGGGAAGTGATGTCTTGAGGCTGTGTGACTTTGTTTTCAGGTTTCTTTAGACTGCGATTAGATGCTCACCCTCTTTGCATGCTTTAACACCAGTGCGGACGGAGCTGTAGGCACCTTCCCAAACAAACAACCAGTGAGGCAGGAAAGAGAGAGAGGAAAATGTGGAATCAAGGAAAGGTAGAGTGGTAAATCTTTGTGTTTTAACAGGCAGGAAGGAAAACAGATTGCTGAGAGGAAAAAAAATAAGGGAAATCATGGTGTTTATCAAATTATTCTCAAAAGGGGGGGGCGCCACTGAGCGATGACGGAGTAAGACGCGTCTTTAAGAGCTCCCTTAGCCAAATCCGCTAAAAATACTTTCAAGGGCCAACAACTATGTAAATTCTATGCTTTCAGAGCGCATTTACTTTTAAAACAATAAGACTTCAAGTTCGACTGGATATCTCAACATGAGCAAACAAAAACCCAAGAAACCGAAATCGACTCAACTAGGCCTCAACCAACCACCGACCTCGCCTGGCACGCAGCCCAATGAGTCCAGCGGTGATGAGGAGGATCCTCCTAATCGAGCTCTACTAGCTGCCATCACAGCACTCAGAGGTGAAATGACTAAGATAAAAGATGACATCTGTGAGAATTTGGAAAGACGCATTGAGCGTGTGTATAACGATTTGAGAGCGGAGATTGTTACGACTAACAACATCGTCCAAGTGTCCATTACTAATCTTGAAGCAAAATCCCAGACGCTACAAGCTAAAGTCACTGACATAGAAGAGGCCGCCACTGCACACTCTGATAGCATTAGCCAACTTGAGCAACAGGTGGCTAATCTCAATGCCGAAGTTGTCAGTCTTAAACAAAAGAATGAAGATTTAGAAGGAAGATCCCGTAGAAACAATATCAGAATTACAGGTGTACGAGAGGGCTCGGAAGCGACGAAACCGAGGGACTTTATTGCCAACTTGTTGAAAGATGTACTCTCGTTGGACGAAGCCCCGCTTATTGACAGAGCCCACAGGACCCTTCGCCAACGTCCGAGCCACTCTGACCCACCGCGCCCATTCGTAATACGTCTCCATTACTATCACGTCCTGGAAGACATCCTCCGCAAAGCTGCCGCTATGAGAAACCTTCAATATGAAAATAAGCATCTTCCCCGACTACCCTCCATCAGTCGCAAAGCGAAGGGCGCAATTCAACAGAGCCAGGCAACTATTGCGCAATCAACCCGGCGTCAGATATGGCTTGCTTTACCCAGCGAGATTCATAGTGACCCATAACGGCTCCCAGTCATCCTTTACAGACCCGCAGAAGGCCGAGGAGTATGCTGCGCGTCTCACAGCAACACCATCGGGATCAACTGGAAGAAGTTAAAAGACTGATAATACGTCAGATATCCTACTTTGACAGAGATCCTTACAAAATGTGGTAAGATAACACGACAAGAAATGCAAGTGGAGAGAGACTTTTATATCAGACTTTTACTGTCAATATGCTACGAATGTTTATTCAAGTTAATATCCTTATTTCTTTTATGAAGTGCTTCTCCACCGTTTGTTAAGCGTCGTTCTGGAGGTATCCAATAAGATGTATAAGAATTTATTCTCAAGTTTACAAACTGTTCACAATGTATGATTACTATACAGGTTTTACTTATTTTTTCATTTCCTTATGCTTAAATTGAACCTACAAATATTTTGTCCTGTGTCACAAATGGCCATGACTTTATATTTTGGCTTGAGGGACTTTCCCCAAAAGGAGTAACAGTCTTAGTAAGTTAGGTTACTCATACAGGGAAGTTTTTTTTTTTATTATTTTATTTTATTTAGCTTTTCCCGCTAACGGTTCTCCTGCGGCTACGTTAGGTTAGCCTAAGGTATTTAAGTTTATGTTGTTCACTTATTTGTTGTTCACTGTGTTTATGCTCACGAATATGCGGAATTACAATTCTTGTGCAGCAATAGAAGCAAGTTTCATTCAATATAATTCATATAGATACTTGATTTCCCATCTCATTCATATGCCAACTTTCCTTCTTATTACATATGACGAACGCATTGAATGTTAAAAAGGGACTGACATTTACAAGCTGGAATATACGTGGCGCAAACAACCCGGTGAAGAGGGGTAAGGTTTTGAATCACTTAAAATCATTACACTCAGACATAACCTTTTTGCAAGAGACACATTTAAAAAACAATTGTCATAATAGACTGAAAGCTAAATGGGTAAAAGAGATATATCACACGTCCTTCTCCACAAAAGCAAGAGGCGCAGCCATTATAATAAAGAAAGGCATACCCTTTATTCATAATTCCACTATAGCAGATAAAGATGGTCGTTATATCATTGTCTCGGGAGAGATATACAACACATCTCTAACCCTCGTCAATGTATATGCTCCTAATATGGATAACCCTGCATTTTTTAAGAAAGTCTTCAGTTTACTTCCCAATCTATCGCAGACTATGTTAATAATAGGAGGAGATTTTAACACACCTTTAGACCCATTTCTTGATCGATCAGCATCTCGTAAAATACCCAAAAATAATTCAAGTGTTCTTATAAATTCATTCCTTAAAAGTATGAACTTAATAGATTTATGGCGTTTTACCAACCCATCTGGCAGAGATTATTCCTTTTTTTCGGCAGTTCATAACTCTTATAGTAGAATTGATTACTTTCTAATTGACGCTCGACTAGTTCCATTCACAACTAATGTGAAATACCATACCATATTAATTTCAGACCACAGGCCATTAACATTTAATTTATATTTGGAAGGTATGAACCCACCCAGTAGATCTTGGAGATTAAACCCTTACTTACTGACAAATAAGGAGTTTTGTAAATTCATTGAAGCTCAAATAAAACTATATTTTGAAATGAATGATACCCCAGAAGTCACATCATGCACTTTATGGGAGGCTTTCAAAGCCTATTTGAGAGGCTGTGTAATCTCATATGAAGCTGCCAAAAAGAAAAATGAAGTAACTCAATGTAAACATCTCGAAGAACAGATACAAAAATTAGACCGACAGAATGCTTCAAACCCCACTCCCGACTTGCATAGAGAAATAACTAATCTGAAATATCAACTCAATCAGCTTCTCTCCGGGAAAATTTCATCAGCTTTTTTATTCATTAAACAAAAACATTTTGAATTTGGAGAGAAACCTCACAAATTATTAGCTCGTCAACTTAAAAAAATAGAAGCCGATCGAGCTATTCACAAGATTAGAGATGACAGGGGACATATACTACTTAAGCCAAATGAGATAAATATGCGTTTCTTACAGTTTTACTCTGACTTGTACACTTCAAAATGTAATAGTGATCCCAATACTATGAATAAATTTCTAGACGAATGTAACTTAACAAGAATCTCACCTGAAGACTCGGAAATGCTTAACACAGATATTCAAGCCACAGAAATACAAAAGGCAATAGCCTCCCTTAAAAGCGGAAAATCACCTGGCCCTGATGGTATGCCGGTCGAACTTTATAAAAAATTTAGTAACATTCTTACACCATTTCTCCATAGAATGTACAACCAGGCCCAACTAGACAGCACCCTGCCACCAACATTAACTCAGGCTACAATCACTGTTATTCATAAAAAAGGTAAAGATGAGCTAAATGTTGGCTCATATCGTCCAATTTCTCTATTAAACATAGATTATAAAATACATGCAAAAATCCTGGCCAATAGACTAACTCCTTTAATGAATACAATAGTTCACAGCGATCAAACTGGCTTTATATCAAATAGATCCTCAACGTCTAATTTACGACGTCTGTTTGATATCTTATACACTGACAGGAAAATCCACAACGATCTAGCCATATTGACTCTTGACGCTGAGAAGGCGTTTGATCAGATAGAGTGGGAATATCTGTTCGAAGTACTTAAACGACTTAATTTAGGTGAGAGGTTCATTAAATGGATAAGACTTTTATATACAAATCCTAAAGCACAAATTCATACAAATCGCAATTTATCTTCCTCATTTCATCTGTTCAGAGGAACACGGCAAGGATGCCCCCTGTCAGCACAAATTTTCGCTCTTGCTATTGAACCACTTGCACAAAGTATCCGTTTAGACCCCCAAATATATGGTTATCAGACAAAGACCACAACAAATAAAATTTCGCTATATGCAGACGATATTTTGTTATACGTGACCAAACCTCTCCTCTCCATACCTTCCATTCTTGAAAAAATCAAAATGTTTGGGAAATTTTCAGGATATCGGATAAATTGGACAAAGAGTTTACTAATGCCAGTTCATGATATTCCTCAAACAACGTTGGCAAGGTTCCCCTTCAAGGTTACCACTGATAAATTCACATATTTGGGTATAGAGGTTACAAAGAAACTTTCCTCACTCATGCAATCTAATTTTCCACCTTTATTGGAAAAACTTAAAAATAAAATTCAGTTTTGGAAAACCTTGCCAATATCACTACTTGGGAGGATAAATGCCATCAAGATGATCTTTTTACCACAAATACTATACTTGTTTCAAAATATCCCTGTTTTCTTAACAAAATCCTTTTTCAAGAAAATTGATTCAATTATTCAACCCTTTCTATGGGATTATAAAACTCCAAGAATTAACAAAAAACATTTAACCAAATCTAAAACGAACGGAGGTCTATCCCTCCCAAATTTTATGATGTATTATTGGGCGTGTGCTTTTAAAAATATTAACTCCTTCAGCATCACTTCTAACACACTCCCCACTTGGTTAGCTATTGAAATGGAAGACTGTGATCCATATTTACCTGCAGCCCTAGTACTTTCACCATTGCCACTTGACAAAACAAAGGACGTTCAAAATCCGATTATACATAATTTATTTCGTATATGGAAACAAATTAAATCACACTTTACCCACAAAACGTTACCTCTTTCTTTGCCAATTGCTAAAAATCCATCCTTTGCCCCTTCTAATTTAGATTTGACGTTTTCTAATTGGAGGAAATTAGGTTTATGTTGTATCCGTGACCTGTATACTGAGGGTAAATTTGCTTCCTTTGTACAACTACAAACAAAGTTCAAACTACATAACAATAATTTCTTTAGATACCTACAGGTTAGAGATTACATCCGAAAATTCATGCCAGGTTTCGAGACACAACCACAATCTATGCTAGATGAATGTTTCACTATACCCCCATATAAAGATAAATTTATCTCTAATATATATAACAAATTACAAACAATGTCTTCTCCCTCGTCCAATAAATATAAAGATAGTTGGGAGAAGGACATGGGTACCCATATTCCTGATGACATCTGGGAAGAATCTCTGCAATACATACACTCCTGCTCCAATAATACGAGACATCGTCTTATACAGTTCAAAATTATACATAGGCTTCACTTTTCAAAAGTAAAGATCCACAACATTTTTCCGAACGCTTTATCGAATTGTGATAAATGTCAGTCCCTCAATGCAACACTTTTTCATGCTTTTTTTTCTTGCCCGAAGGTCGCCAGTTATTGGTCTGATGTATTTAATGTACTGTCAAGAATTTTTAAGACTACACTGTCACCTGAACCATTGTTGATTATTCTTGGCACATCAGAGTTATTTAGAAAATTTACTCCAGCCCAGCAACGGTTCATTTCCTACTCTCTTATTACTGCAAAAAAGTTACTTCTGATGTCATGGAAAGGACCAGCGATACCTACTGACAAAATGTGGCTTCGAGATCTGTCCAATACTTTACATTTAGAAAGAATTAGATATCTCTTGAAGGACAATCTCTCAGGTTTTTATAATATTTGGCAACCCTTCATAGACTTCTTACAATCAGTATCTGTATAAACACTTATTTTCTTTCATTTTATTTATATAAACTCTTATTGTACTTCTTGCTACAAAATTGTATTCTACTTTCATGCTGTTTATTTATTTATTTTTTCTATTTTGTTTTGTATGTACACTTATATAAAAATATTTGAGCCTCTTTTATATTGTTGATTGAAATTGTATAATATATATATATATGCTCAAAAAAAAAAAAAAAATTATTCTCAAAACACACACAAATTATTTTTAACAAATCAAAGAAAGAACTCTTTTCATGGCATGCCAAGGAAACCACTCCCAGTTACATGGCGAGAATGTATAAAAATCTAGATATGAAGTTATGTTTACGCTTCATATTTTTGTGGAAACTTTTAAATGTCTTTTCTGTCACTTTTGATAATGTGTCCATGCTGAATAAAATTATTAATTTCAGTTAACTGACCCCAAACTTTTGAACGGTAGTGTGTATATAAAACAAATGGCACACTCACTGTTGCTTCCAAATATACTTTTGAATGTTCAGTGAAATGTATGAAGACTGTGTGTATATCTGTCTTCAGGTGAAATCTTCCTGCTCTTTCCTCTCTGGATGTCCTTCCACAAACAAGGAGCAGCTGGACAATGGAAAACAGGAACCATTGAATACTAACTAAAAGTCCATGAAAGTGAAACAAACATAACTAAATATCCCTGACACAAATGCCTTCGGATTGAAATGTTCCTGTCAATGTGAAATGTATGAAGACTGCGTGTGAATCTGAGTCTTCAGGTGAAATATTTCTGCTCTTTCCTCTCTGGATTTCCTTCCACACATCATCTGTCACAAGTAATCTACATAAATTTCCTATAATGAGTGAGTGAAAAAACATTCCCTAACGAACCTGTCTATCAGTACCATAATTTTCTGTCCTGCAAAAGGGGAAGCACATGTCACATTTAATCAAGATCATTTCGTATCATTGCAGTTGTGTTTATCAGTCGTATTTGTCATAAAGTGAATTGCAGTATTTGCTGTGATTCAAATTACCCAAAAGTGGACACCACTCACGCATATCCATGATAATCTTGAAGAGGAAGTCTGGGGTCTCCAAGCAATCAACGAACGAATGGTTGAACGGGTGGAAAGGTGTCTCATTTGAAAGTGTGAGGAGGCAGATCCGAAATCACATACTCTCTAGAGTGAGTACTTATTTTGAATAAGTAATTACTTCACGACTGCTAAAATGGCATGTTCTATATAAAATGAATGTGTATAGTATGAATGTAATCTATTCGCCATGTTGTCATTATCATGTGACCTACCAGCGTCGCTTCACTGCCATTCTTAAATCCTCTCCTGTGGCCTCATGGGATAGTAAAGTGTCCATCATATGCACACTTCAGAATCTCTCCGGAAGAAGTAGGTCATCCATGTACTTTTTGCCTACTCTTTTATGAGTACTGTGAATTCAGACATACTTCTTTCGTTACATAATATTTTTCACCTACTATATAGTAAGGAAGTATGCGATTTCGAATGCAGCCAGTGTTTGAAGGTTTGTGCTGAAGGTCACACCTCTTTAGACTCATAGACCTCATCATTAATGCAGTCTAATCATTCTAATGACTGATGAAATACACCACCAAGTCATTAATGATATAGCATTTTTTTTTATAGAACATCTGAAATAAAGAGAAACATGTCAGATTTATTCTTTACATTAACAAGCGCCATAATAATAATTTTGGACAAAAAAATTGTCTCTCATTTTGTAATGATGCAGGGGGTTGAATAGATGGCAGGCGAAGATGCAGCTCTATAATTGCAGAGGTTATATTGAAATAAACAAACAAGCAAAAATAAACCTAACCAATACACACACAAGAACCAGGGAAACTGAAACAAGAACCATCTAAAGACAGCCACAGCAAAACAACGACTGACCGAGCAACAAGAGAAACACAAGGCAGAGATAACGAGACACACCTGGGGAACACAATCAAGGGGAAAAACTACAAACTGACTACAAAATGGCACATGGGACAGAAAACAGGAAGTATCACAAAAATCCAAGGACAACCATAGAGAACAAATTACACATTTACACCTGGTTTTGAACATGGTACCATGGTAGAACCATGAATCTTTGGAGTACTATACTATGTACATACCAATAAGTGGGATATGAATATGGTAATCATACAGTACAATGATATATATCAAATTACTATTGTATTACCATCTGATACTATGACTGCAGCATGTTTTTTGTTTTTTTTGCAATTAATTATTATTAATAATTGCAATTATGATGTTATAAATAATATTTGTACATAAGAAAACTATTATTATAATTTTAAGAATGAACATAGGCCTACTAGTTATTTTATAGGGCTGGGACGATACACCTATCCCCCGATTCGATACTATCACGATACTTTTTTTTTTTTTAACACTAGACCATAGGCAAAAGTTAAATCAATCACTTATACAGACTGTACATGTTGTATAAGATGAGTCATATTTACAAAACTAATTCATCACATCTTTCTGGCTTATTTCAGAAGCATCATACAGTACATTCTCTTTAATAAATGATTCAATAACAAATACATTTTTTTAAAGTCACTTGTCGCCAACACGAAACAATGTAATCGATAAATGCGTTATTTTAAGTTTCTATCTAAAGCTGATTTACTCTATTTTGATCGCTATCGTAGACATCAGTGTTTATATTTGAACTTTAAACTTTTATCCCAGTACTTCTATGATAATTTGAACTATTGTATAACAGAAATAATGATACTAGTAGTATAAGGTTGAAAAAGACTGCTGTTTCATACTCTCTGTGTCAGCGGCAGCGCCAACACATAAATGTTGCGATATGATTTTGTCAAAGGTTTAATAGACAGACGAAATGGAAGAAGATCACGTGGGTGTTTGAATCGAGATCAGTCTTTTAAAGATGAATCGTGCAGCTCTAGTGTCTTATCTCTCTCTCAGCATATGAGTGGCGCGAGGGCTTTTCAATGCATTCAGTCTCACTTCCACGCGTCCACTTGAAAGGGATATTACGTCACTCAACACTCAAAGATAACGACACATTTCATCCTCTGTGATGTCTTTATTGCTGAGATTTCCCTTATTGTAAAATCTCTTAAACTCATTGATAACAGTAAGAACAACAAGTTTCTTAAGAACTATGTACAGTTTTTTCTTACTTGTTGAGGAGTCCTTTTTTTTTTTGTTAATGTATTCAATGCAGTGCTGTTTCTTCTTTGTAAAATAATTAATAATAAAAAATAAAAAAAACATTTCATCCTCTGTTGAAACGAAAGTGGCTAACTTCTGTCAACCTCATCTATAAGTAAAGACAAAAAAAAAGCATTTAAAAAAAAAATTGTATTCTGTAATAAAAAAAATCGATTTTAAAATCGTTTAAAAAAAAATCGCTATACCTAGGTGAATCGATTTTTTCTCTCAGCCCTATTATTTAACTTTTTTGAATTTGAGTCAACCTCAGCTTTTGAAATATACTATATGGATAAACATTGACTTTACTTTTACGATATAAACAATGAATAATATAAATTTACATGGGTTGTTTCTATCTAATAAAACAAATAATGTTCAAAAATCAAATCCTCTTGCAATAAAAATGGATGTAGGCTACCTGTTAAATAAGAGCATATTCAGAAGCCTTTAATCATATTAATCTCCATTCTCTTATGAGCAAGAAGAATATTTTGTGATATAGTTTACAGAAAATAACTTTCTGCTTTAGTGACGCACAACAACAGTGTTCAACAATAGCCAATCTTACACCCTTAAACTCGTGAGACTTGACTGCAGGAGCTGTGATCACGATAGCAGACACATCCAGATAAAGTTTACACCCTGAGGAGGCAGAGCTGGTTGATGTCACCTCATCTTAAAAGGGCCAAGCTGACAGAGATGGCAGGAACGCCTCCTGTGACTGGCTCAGTGCTTCCTCTTGACGGGTTTGAAATGGCAAGACTTACTTTAAAAAGCACTAAAGCAAGACACATTGTTGAATACAGGTTCAGGTTTTCTTCCCCCGTCAACAGACCTGATGAAGTATGTTTGAACTTTGGTGTCATATTCACTACACTGACATAAAGACATGTTGTCAATTGAAATTCAAAGAAAGAATGATGTAATATGTCAGTCTATATATAGCCCCTTTCATTCCTACAGTCTTTAATGGCAATTTACCGTTAATGAGCAATCAGCTTGGTGAAATTAAAGATACATCTTCGTTTACCAAGCATGAATGATGATCGGGAAATAGGTTGAGTACTAAAAAAGAACAGCTGAACATCAATACACAAAATAAAATATTGTTTAAAATGTTAGTTACTGCCTTCAGTTATTCTTTTGGAATAAATGTAAAAATGCTTAAAACACTAACTTGAGATTTATACTTGGTTTTAATAAACAGAACAATAAAAAAATAATACTAAAACTAAAACTGTATTTGGTTTCTTTTTTGATGTAAAGTAATGTTTATTTAACCAGGAAAATGTGACAAGATTAAGTTGAACTGGGACATGAATTTACATTTGATTTATATATATAGACACCACTGCATGCCACTGGATCAAGTGTGAACAGGACTTAAAAATACAAGTAAATCGGTTTTGGTTTGTGCTCATAGTCAGATGTAAAAAATTTAATCAAATTGGACAGATAGTGAAACTAAAGCACTTTTCCTCATCCATGAGGATGAAGAAAACAGCTCAGCATTTTAAAATCATTTCTGATGATTTGCATCACATAGGCTATTCACACATCAGTACAAAAATACCAGTAAACTATCTTACCGGCAAAAAGACAGAACACCATTGCTTGTGTGAACAGCATTGTGTATTTACCAGAAAAGTCATTGTGTTCATTTTACGGTAATTTACCTGGATTACCGTGAAAGGCCTATATGTTTCACAATGATTATATATCATCACAATGATGATAGGCTAGTTCACCCAAACATGAAATTCTTCATCCCAAGATTCATTCCAAACCTGTATGACTTACTTTCTTCTGTGGAACACAAAATAAGATATTTGTAGGCTAAATGTCTCTGGGCCCTATTTTAACGATCTGAAACGCAAGTATCAAACAGGAAACTCAAGTAACTTTGTGGGCGGATCTCGCAAATCTAAAATGGGTTGGTCTGTGGTAGCTACATTACTCATAGGTGTGGTTTGGGCGTAACGTGAAATAAACCAATCAGAGCATCATCTCACATTCCCTTTAAGAGCAGGCGCTTGTTCCATGGCGGCTTGCTTTTATAACGGCGGATTTGCCAGGCGCACGCCAGGAGCAGTTCACAGCCGAGGAGACTGACGTTCTCGTCAGGGCCGTAAAAGACAGAGAAGTGACATTGTATGGGGATGTGAGAAACCCACCCAAATAAGCTTCGGTTAAACAGGCGTATAATAATTTTGGTAAATGTGTAAGCTAGATTTATGGCTATTTTTTCACATCTTCATGGACACCACAATGATTTCCCTCATGTGGAATATTTTTTCCTTGTAATTATGCATGGTTTGCAAAAATGGCAACTGCTGCGTCTGTGTGTAGATGAGAGAAGCAAAGTGTATGCGCGTTGTGCACACGCTACATTATGGCCAAGCATGCGCCCTTAAAATAGCATCTGAACGCGCCACTGAAAACGCGCCACTGACTTTAGACTAGGTTTTTCCTGGTCTGTGGCGGAATTGTTTTCTGGAACTGCAAAATAGCACCAGGGAACGTTTGCGCCGGAACACGCCTCCTCTTTTCGCTGAACCGCCCCGGGAGCGCAAGTTCATTCCCTAATTTACCGAAGTGCGTCTGTCGAGGGAAAAGTCCGCTGTGCGTCAGGTGCAAAATAGGAATAATACATTCATCGATGTAAAAAGTCAATTGCGCTGGGTGCGAGATAGGGCCCTCTGTGTGTTTTTTGTCCATTCAGTGTGTCAATCAATGGTCACCAACTCTGTTTGGCTGCTACCAACATTCTTCAAAATATGTGTTCTGCAAATGAAAGAGTCATACAGGTTTAATACGACATGAGGGTGAGTGAAAACTTATACCTTTAATAAATAAAAGTGTTTGTCATACAAGACATCACTTAAATTGACTATATTTTCAGATTTACTTCATCATTCAGATTCACTTTATCATTTTACAGATTATTTATGAAATAATTATGTGGCCACTTTTTCTTTTTTTTGCCCATAGAAGAACTCTGTTTTAGCTGAGCCAAGTACTCATACGGTCGGATCAGTAATTATCTCAAAATACTAGGTGAAAGTTTTTTTTTTACCTAATCAAAATGCTGCTGGATGCCAATTTGATCATTATTCATCAGATTTTTAAAAAGTGAGAAATGCTGAGATCACACAGCAGGCCCTGAGGAATTTAGAAAACTTTAATTAACAGTTCAGTAATTTTGCTCTAACTTGCAAGCTTTTAATGGTCCCTCTGCGCTTTGTTTTTGTGATAATATTGTCATGTCTTTAAATTATCTTCATTTGTGGGCTTTTCTAAACACACACTTGGGGTGGGTAAGATTTTATGTTTTTGAAAAAAATACTTACCAAGGCTGCATGTATTCCATCAAAAATAGAATAATATTGTGAAATATTACGATTGTTTCGATTTTCATATATTTTTAAAATGTAATTTATTTCTGTGATGGCAAAGCTGAATTTTCAGCATCATCACTCCAGTCTTCAGTGTCACACAACAATCCCTCAGAAATCCTTCTGATATGCTGATTTGGTTCTAAGAAACATTTCTTATTTTTCTCAAAGTTGAAAACAGCAGCTTAATATTTTTTTGGAAACCAGGACACACTTTTTCTGGATTCTTTGATGAAGAGTAAATTCAAAAGAACAGTATTTATTTGAAACAGGAATATTTTGTAACAGTATATAAAAGTTTTTGCTGAATAAAAAACGTTTGCGTAATTATCTTAATTACATTTCTAACTTCACAAGGCAGAACAGTTTAATTAGTCCAAAGCGAAAATACACTTTGAAAGCTCCTTGAAGAGAAATATTGAGTCGACAGTCACAGATCAATATAGAGAACAGTGCAGCTTCAGCACGCACATCACCATCATCATCATGGATTTGCTGTATTTTCAGATGTAATCAGACTGCATCTTGTGTGGATCATTTTCAGATATAGCGCTGATGTATAGTGAGATTGGCAGCCATACGATTAGTTGTGACAGACTTCACAGCTGTGGTGTTTATGGGGGATATGGATCACACGTTCTCTTCTCTCACTTTCTTTCATGGTCTAGACAGACTGAAAGAATACAAGAAGCCTCTAGATTCTCAAGACAATCTGTTAAAGTAACGTGTGACGTCGATATTGAATGCATTATAAACTACCCAATCAAACTTTCTGCTCTCTTTGTGTATACTGATGATTTTAAATAGGCTGATTCGAGTAATTGCTGTATATCTGATGCCAGCCTGTGTTTGAAAGTGTAGAGGCAATTTTCAACTTTTCATTCTCACTCAAGACTCATGAAACCTTAACCTTTAAATGGCATTGCAGCTTTTTCTCTTGATGTGAATACTATCAGCCTTTAGAATCTCAGTTGATGTTGTAGTCGTGTATCCTCAAACATGTCTCTGTATATCCAAAAGTGATACATGTTTTCTTTTACATTCATGTACTGTATGAACTTAAATATCCATAATTTTATGTTAAATCACATATATATAAATATATATATATATATATTAACTCAGTGTTACCAACTAATAATCCAACTCAGATCAAATCAACTTTGATTCTGCTAAACATTGTTAAATGTTTAAACATTGTCTAAGTATAGGAGCTAAAATAATATTTATGTACATTTCAAATAAGCCTATGTTATTTTTACATTTTAGTTAACTAATTGTATTAAAATTTGTCTGGAAGTCTGGAACTAAAAAATGTTCACGTACCAGTTTGCTAGTTGGTTTTAATCAGTTACATTTTTATATGATCTATTTGCAGTCACTTTTTAAATGATGCACTGTCAAGCTGCTCATTAGGGCCCGAGCACCGATGGTGTGAGGACCCTCTTGGAATTGCTCTGTTTATTATTATTAGGGCCCAAGCCCTGAAAGGGCGAAGGCCCTATTGTTTTCGGTAGGATTATTAGGGCCCAAGCCCTGAAAGGGCGAAGGCCCTATTGTTTTCGGTAGGATTATTGTTTTCGTTAGGATTATTATTAGGGCCCAAGCCCTGAAAGGGCGAAGGCCCTATTGTTTTCGTTAGGATTATTATTATTAGGGCCCAAGCCCTGAAAGGGCGCAGAGCCCTATTGTTCTTCTAAGGATTATTAGGGCCCAAGCCCTGAAAGGGCGCAGAGCCCTATTGTTCTTCTAAGGATTATTAGGGCCCAAGCCCTGAAAGGGCGAAGGCCCTATTGTTTTCGGTAGGATTATTTATTATTAGGGCCCAAGCCCTGAAAGGGCGAAGGCCCTATTGTTTTCGGTAGGATTATTGTTTATTATTATTAGGGCCCAAGCCCTGAAAGGGCGAAGGCCCTATTGTTTTCGGTAGGATTATTATTATTAGGGCCCAAGCCCTGAAAGGGCGAAGGCCCTATTGTTTTCGGTAGGATTATTGTTTATTATTATTAGGATTATTAGGATTATTATTATTATTAGGGCCCAAGCCCTGAAAGGGCAAAGGCCCTATTGTTTTCGGTAGGATTATTATTATTAGGGCCCAAGCCCTGAAAGGGCGAAGGCCCTATTGTTTTCGGTAGGATTATTGTTTATTATTATTAGGGCCCAAGCCCTGAAAGGGCGAAGGCCCTATTGTTTTCGGTAGGATTATTGTTTATTATTATTAGGGCCCAAGCCCTGAAAGGGCGAAGGCCCTATTGTTTTCGGTAGGATTATTATTATTAGGGCCCAAGCCCTGAAAGGGCGAAGGCCCTATTGTTTTCGGTAGGATTATTGTTTATTATTATTAGGATTATTAGGATTATTATTATTATTAGGGCCCAAGCCCTGAAAGGGCGAAGGCCCTATTGTTTTCGGTAGGATTATTATTATTAGGGCCCAAGCCCTGAAAGGGCGAAGGCCCTATTGTTTTCGGTAGGATTATTGTTTATTATTATTAGGGCCCAAGCCCTGAAAGGGCGAAGGCCCTATTGTTTTCGGTAGGATTATTAGGGCCCAAGCCCAAAGGGCGAAGGCCCTATTGTTTTCGTTAGGATTATTATTAGGGCCCAAGCCCTGAAAGGGCGCAGAGCCCTATTGTTCTTCTAAGGATTATTAGGGCCCAAGCCCTGAAAGGGCGAAGGCCCTATTGTTTCCGGTAGGATTATTTATTAGGGCCCAAGCCCTGAAGGGGCGAAGGCCCTATTGTTTTCGTTAGGATTATTAGGGCCCAAGCCCTGAAGGGGCGAAGGCCCTATTGTTTTCGTTAGGATTATTATTAGGGCCCAAGCCCTGAAAGGGCGAAGGCCCTATTGTTTTCGTTAGGATTATTAGGGGCCCAAGCCCTGAAAGGGCGAAGGCCCTATTGTTTTCGTTAGGATTATTATTATTAGGGCCCAAGCCCTGAAGGGGCGAAGGCCCTATTGTTTTCGTTAGGATTATTAGGGCCCAAGCCCTGAAAGGGCGAAGGCCCTATTGTTTTCGTTAGGATTATTATTAGGGCCCAAGCCCTGAAAGGGCGAAGGCCCTATTGTTTTCGTTAGGATTATTATTATTAGGGCCCAAGCCCTGAAAGGGCGAAGGCCCTATTGTTTCCGGTAGGATTATTTATTATTAGGGCCCAAGCCCTGAAAGGGCGAAGGCCCTATTGTTTCCGGTAGGATTATTTATTAGGGCCCAAGCCCTGAAAGGGCGAAGGCCCTATTGTTTCCGGTAGGATTATTTATTATTAGGGCCCAAGCCCTGAAAGGGCGCAGAGCCCTATTGTTCTTCTAAGGATTATTTATTATTATTTTTTTTTCAACCTTTCGGGCACTTTTGGGGCCCTTAACGTGCTCGAAAACTCTTGAAACTTTGCACACGGGTCAGAACCCGTGGCCATTAGGGCCGGGCTGAAGCTGGGACACGGGCGTGGCAGGGAGGCTCGACAGCGCCCCCTGGAACGGGGTCCGAAAACTTGGTCCATAAATCAAACACGCTTGCATGTAATAATATGAAACTCGGTACACATATAGATCTCATCGGGCCGAACAACTTTCGCACTCTAAGTTATTAGCTCTGCCCAACAGGAAGTCAGCTATTATGGGTTGTTTGAAAAACGCATGCTGTGGAATTTAATGTACTCCTCCTAGGGAATTGATCCGATCCACACCAAACTCGGTCAGCATGAAGTCAAGACATTGAGGATGCTAAATTGCGGACGGATTTTTGATATCTCGAACGGTTTGGCCGTGGCGATGAAACGAATTTATAGCGAGAAAAGATAAACAGGAAGTGTATTATAACTTCTGCATACATTGACTGATCTTGATAAAACTTCAGCAGTGTGTTCGTGGTCAGAGGCCGATCACATTGATGTGACTATTGTGAGTCAAAGTTATAGCGCCACCAACTGGCAGCAGGAAGTGTGTCACTTTCAAAATGCTTTGAAATCACCCTCTTATTTTTACCCGATTTGCTTCAAACTTTATGTGTATAATGTAAACACACGGCAGATGTAGACCTGTGAAAGGATTTTTGATATCTTTAATACTGTTGCCATGGCAACGCTTCAAACTTTAATATTCTTTTTTGATGCTTTTGAGACTCTTAACATACTTGAAATTGGATGAAACTCGACAGACACATCACATTTATTAGCCCGTAGACATGTGCAAAGTTTCAGAAACAGGCGTGGTGAGGGGCTCAGTAGCGCCACCTTTAGTCATAAATGGGGCGGTTAGTTTTATCAACAGCAACAAAACTTGGTATGTGTATTGTTCTCATCAAGATGGACAACTTTCTAATTGACATTAACCATCTCCGACCAACAGGAAGAGAGATATTTTGGTTTGAATGTGGATTTTCTGAAGAATTTTCTGTCCCTCTCTCTGTGTCTGTGTGTGTGAGAGGGGAGGGGGGATTTGACTATTGCTTTTATATTGTTAATCAAGGTTTCAGGGGCTTTTGGGGTCCTTAACGTGCTCAAAAACTCTTGAAACTTTGCACACAGGTCAGAACCCACGGCCATCAGGGCCGGGCTGAAGCTGGTACCCGGGCGTGGCTGGGGGGCTCAACAGCGCCCCCTTGAACGGGGTTCTAAAACTTGGTCCATATATCAAACACGCTTGCATGAATTAATATGAAACTCGGTACACATATAGATCTCATCGTGCCGAACAACTTTCCCCTGGTCAAGTTTTACGCCAGCCCAACAGGAAGTCGGCTATTATGGGTTGTTTGGAAAACGCTTGCTGTGGAATGTGAAATACTCCTCCTACAAAATTCACCGTGTCCCCTCCAAACTCGGTGTGCATGTAGTCAAGACTTTGAGGATGCTAAATTGCGGACGGATTTTTGATATCTCGAACGGTTTGGCTATGGCGAGGAATCGAATTTATGGCGAGAAAAGAGAAACACGGAAGTGGAATAACTTCTGCATACATTAACTGATCTTGATGAAACTTCAGCAGTGTGTTCGTGGTAAGAGGCCGATCAGATGGATGTAGCTATTGTGAGTCAAAGTTATAGCGCCACCAACTGGCAGCAGGAAGTGTGTCACTTTCAACATGCTTTTGACAAAAGTGGGGGGGTTACTTTTAACTACAGTAAAGAAAAAATAGTTTCTATATTGTTCTCATCAAGCCGGACAACTTTCTAATTTACATTCAATAGCTCTGGCCATCAGGAAGTCAGATATTTTGGTCTGAATGTGGATTTTTTTGCAAAATCAGCCTCTGAATTTTTAGCCACTCCTCTTAAACTATTTATTTTATTCGTACCAAACTTTTTCAACATGATGAAACTACATTAAATATGCTAAATTGTGAATGGATAATAAATATCTCAAACGGTTTTGCTATGGCGAGGGATTAAAGTAAAAATCTTCTAAAAATGTAATTATATACCATTTATTTCTATATAAAAGTATACAAATATCACAACTAAACCCATTTTATTCTGTTTTTGCAATTCAAGAAGAATGAAAAAGTTAAAAACAGGCTATTTAGTGCTATTTGGTTCAACAAAAAAGCAAACATAGGGCTATACTGCCCTCTTGTGTCCAAAAGGACATCAAAATAGTATATAAAACTTTTTACCAGGTAGGCCAATATTGTATTTAAATATACATTTATTAGGTATGTGTCTGAGGATATTTTCCCACCGGTTAATCGACGTGTGACACGAGTGGGTGCTTTTAAATCGCTAATATAATAGTGAAAGAAAAATAATGATAATGTTGCACACACAAATCACACACATGTGGGAAAGAATGATGCTTTTAAACAACACTAAACCGCCATTAGGTGTCGCCAGGCATCCATCTTAATAAGCGAGTCATTGATTCATTCGTTCAAACGATTCGTTCGAATGAGTCGATCATGATTAAGACAGATGTTTATGGATTGATCATTCAATCTTTGAGTCAACCGATTCGTTAAAAATGCTGAATCGTTCAGTTATGAGAAAACACGTGATACGTGATGGTTCTGCCGGGATCTTTGTTTAACTATTTTCGCTGCTGAAACAGAACAAAAACAGTCAACATTGCATCTATAATGTAAGTGACTTAATTGTAACTGTTTATTAACCTGTTGTATGAAATCTAGGGGTGGGAGAAAAAATTTATTCTTAGATGCATCGCGATGCGGATGTGGACGATTCTGAATCGATTCACAAATGTCAAAAAATCGATTCTCTAAAAAAATATTTTTCTAATAACGTAATATTGACGGAAGGCAAAAGGCGGAACTCTAAGCGGACGTGCGTGCAGTCTGTGGCGCGCACATAACAGAGAAGTTTCTTCTGCTCACCAAGGCTGCATTTATTTGATAAAAAATACAAACAAAAACAGTAATATTGTAAAATAGTATTCCAATTTAAAACAGCTGCTTTCTATTTTAATATATTTTAAACTGTTATTTATTCCTGTGATCAAAGCTGAGTTTTCAGCATCATTACTCCAGTCGTCACTGTCACATGATCCTTCAGAAATTATTCTAATATGATGATTGATACTCAAGAAACATTCATTATTATTTTAAATGTCGAAAACAGTTGTGTACAGTCTTTGATGAATAGAAAGTTCAAAAGAACAGCATTTATCTGAAATATAAAGCTTTTGTAACGTTAAACACGTACCGCTCAAAAGTTTGTGGTTAGTAATAATTAAAATTTTATTTTTGGGGGAAAGAAATAAAATAAATCAGTACTTTTATTTATGAAGGATGAGTTAAACTGATCAACAGTTACAGTAAAGACATTTATAATGTTAAAAATATATATATTTGAAATATATGCTGTTCTTTTGAACTTTACATTCATCAACGCATTTTGAAAAAAAAAAATCTGTTCACAACTGTTTTCAACATTGAAAATAATAATGAATATTTATTGAGCATCAATCATCATATTAGTATGATTTCTGAAGGATCATGTGACTGAAGACTGGAGTAATGATGCTGAAAACTCAACTTTGATCACAGAAATTAATTACTATGAAAAATATTTTAAAATTGAAAACAGCTGTTTTAAATTGGAATAATATTTCACAATATTACTGTTTTTGTTTGTATTTTTAATCAATAAATGCAGCCTTGGTGAGCAGAAGAGACTTCTCCTAAAAACATTAAAAATCTTACTGACCCCAAACTTTTGAACAATAATATATATATATATATATATATATATATATATATATATATATATATATACACATATATATGTATGTGTGTGTATGTATGTATGTATGTATGTATGTATATATATATATATATATATATATATATATATATATATATATAGCTGGAGTAATGATGCTGAAAACTGTTTTCAGCATCATTATAGCTGCGAGCAGCGATGGAGGGCCAAAGCCGGCGGTACCGCCACCCCGGTGCCTTTAGGTAACTAAAGGCACCGGGGTTGCGGTGCCACCGGCTTGGGCCCGTAATCGCTGCTCGCAGCTATATTTATTATTATTATTATTATTATTATTATTTTGTCAACCTTTCGGGCACTTTTGGGGCCCTTAACATGCTCGAAAACTCTTGAAACTTTGCACACAGGTCAGAACCCGCGGCCATCAGGGCCGGGCTGAAGCTGGTACCCGGGCGTGGCAGGGGGGCTCGACAGCGCCCCCTGGAACGGGATCCGAACACGTGTCCATAAATCAAACACGCTTGCATGTTATAATATGAAACTCGGTACACATGTAGATCTCATCGGGCCGAACAACTTTCGTGCTCTAAGTTTTACGCCAGCCCAACAGGAAGTCGGCTATTATGGGTTGTTTGGAAACGCATGGTCTGGTATTTGAAACACTTCTCCTAGGGAATTCACCCGATCGCCACCAAACTCGGTGGGAATGAAGTCAAGACATTGAGGATGCTAAATTGCGGACGGATTTTTGATATCTCGAACGGTTTGGCCGTGGCGAGGAAACGAATTTATGGCGAATAATGGAAACAGGAAGTGTGTTATAACTTCTGCATACATTAACTGATCTTGATGAAACTTCAGCAGTGTGTTCGTGGTCAGAGGCCGATCACATGGATGTGACTATTGTGAGTCAAAGTTATAGCGCCACCAACTGGCAGCAGGAAGTGTGTCACTTTCAAAATGCTTTGAAATCACCCTCTTATTTTTACCCGATTTGCTTCAGACTTTAGGTGTACAATGTAGACACACGGCAGATGTAGACCTGTGTAAGGATTATTTATATCTTAGATACTGTTGCCGTGGCAACGCATCAAACTTTAATATTCTTTTTTGATGCTTTTGAGACTCTTAACATACTTGAAATTGCATGAAACTCGACAGACACATCACATTTATTAGCCAGTAGACATGTGCAAAGTTTCAGAAACGGGCGTGGTGAGGGGCTCAGTAGCGCCACCTTTAGTCAAAAATGGGGGCTTAGTTTTACATAGAGTCACTAAACTCGCTATGTATATTGTTCTCATTAAACCGGACAACTTTCTAATTCACACTTATTAGCTGAGAGCAACAGGAAGTCAGATATTTTGGTTTGAATGTGATTTTTTGGAGAATTTTCTCTCTCTCTCTCTCTGTCTCTGTGTGTGTGAGGGGTGGGAGGGAATTTCCAATTGATTTCAGTGTGTTTCAAGGTTTCAGGGGCTTTTGGGGCCCTTAACGTGCTCGAAAACTCTTGAAACTTTGCACACAGGTCAGAACCTGCGGCCATCAGGGCCGGGCTGAAGCTGGTACCCGGGCGTGGCAGCGGGGCTCAACAGCGCCCCCTGGAACGGGATCCGAACACTTGTCCATAAATCAAACACACTTGCATGTAATGATATGAAACTCGGTACACATATAGATCTCATCGGGCCGAACAACTTTCGTGCTCTAAGTTTTACGCCAGCCAAACAGGAAGTTGGCTATTTAGCGTTGTTTGGAAACGCATGCTGTGGAATTTAATGTACTCCTCCTAGGGAATTCATCGATTCGCCTCCAAACTCGGTGTGCATGAAGTCAAGACATTGAGGATTCTAAATTGCGGACGGATTTTTGATATCTCGAACGGTTTGGCCGTGGCGAGGAAACGAATTTATGGCGAGAAAAGAGAAACACGAAGTGGTATAACTTCTGCATACATTAACGGATCTTGATGAAACTTCACCAGTGTGTTCGTGGTAAGAGGCCGATCAGATGGATGTAACTATTGTGAGTCAAAGTTATAGCGCCACCAACTGGCAGCAGGAAGTGTGTCACTTTCAAAATGCTTTTGACAAAAGTGGGGGGGTTAGTTTTACCCACAGTTTTAAAAATCAGTACGTACATTGGTCTCATCGAGCCGGACAACTTTCTAATATACAGTTATTAGCTTCGACCAATAGGAAGTCAGATATTTTGGTTTGAATGTGGATTTATTTGCTAATTCAGCCTCTGCTTTTTACCCACTCCTGCTAAGTGTTTTTTTTTTTATTCACACCAAACTTTTTTAACACGATGAAAATACATTAAAGATGCTAAATTGTGAACGGATATTAAATATTTCAAACGGTTTTGACATGGCGAGGGATTAAAATAATGTCAAAAAAGGAATCAGAAAACATCTCATATATTCATAAAATTTAATTATACACCATTTATTTTTATATAAAATTATACAAATATTAGAACTAAACCTATTTTATTCTGTTTTTGCAATTCAAAAAGTATGAAAAAGTTAAAAACAGGCTATTTAGTGCTATTTGTTTCAACAAAAAAGCAAACATAGGGCTATACTGCCCTCTTGTGTCCAAAAGGATATCAAAATAGTATATAAAACGTTTTACTAGGTAGGCCTATTGTATTTAAATATAAATTTATTAGGTATATGACTGTGAGGATATTTTCCCATCGGTTAAGCGACGTGTGACACGAGCGGGTGCTTTTAAATCGCTAATATAAAAGTGAAAGTAAAAAATCGGACGTCCGCATGGACATTGATAATGGTGCACGTTGGAAAGAATGATACTTTTAAACATAACACTAAACCGCCATTAGGTGTCGCCAGGCGACCATCTTAATGAGCGAGTCATTGATTCATTCGTTCAAACGATTCATTCCAATGACTGAGTCATTCATGATTGAGACAGATGTTTATGGATTGACCATTGAATCTTTGAGTCAAGCGATTCGTTTCAAAATGCTGCATCATTCAGTAATGAGAAAACAAGTTGCTGTGATCTTTGTTTAACTATTTTTGCTGCTGAAACAGAACAAAAACAGTCAATATCGCATCTTAAATGTAAGTGACTTAATTGTAACTGTTTATTAACCTGTTGTATGAAATCAATGTCACAGTTTCAATCGTGATTGTATTCAGGAAATAGTTGCCTACTCGTCAAGTGAGGTTGCTTAACTCTATCATATGTTATAAAATATATAAAAACTCCATATTTGTAATTTTTATAGTCAGTATGTTGTTAACTGGGTTGCTTTTTTGTGTGCTGCGCTCATTTGTTTACAATTCTCCTGGAGAAGCAGCATGAGCCTCAGCAGTGCAACCTTGTTACCATTGATCAGTAATACATTTATTATTAACTGCTGATTGCAACTTAAAATGAATGTAATGAAATTAGAATAATCTCTCGTTTTAGTGATTCCCAAGTTATTTTTTTGTTATTGACGTTCTAATCAGGCTATACTTTGGTCGGGCAAGTAAAATTCTCTTTCAGGTAGGCCTATTGTATTTATATATAAATATATTAGGGATGTGACTGTGATAAAATTTTCCCACCGGTTAATCGACATGTGACACCGCTGAGGGCTTTTAAATCGCTAACTATAGTATACTATATACTAGTAAAATACAGACGTCCGCACAGACATTGATAATGGTGCGGAGTAGAGCGAGCATTTTCAATGTATTCCTATGGATGTAGGAATTAACTAAAACATTTTATTTATGTTTTTGTGTCCACTGTTCAACCGCAACCGCGTCACACACACATTCCAGAATTGCAATCTTGACATTCATTATAGCCCTAATACAATATAATAATAAAAATAGTCAACCTAACATAAACGAATTACACTGCTCTGTTTAAATAGTCAGTAGTACAATCTGTACCATTCACAGTAAGCAGAGCTCCACTGTGATGTTTCCAAGAACATTTTTGCGCGTGTGAAGAGGATGATTTTTTCCATTGATATTGGAACACGAGTGAAGTACAAAGCCTATAATAAAGAATAGTTTAGCATCCAAATACATCGCAAAAATTGAAACATTTTGATTCTAATGAAGGGATTACGTGAGACCAACACTGCTTACTTTCGTTTTTATTTTTACATTAAATTTAAAGGATTTGTTGTGGAATATTTTGAGTGTATCATAAAATCAGAATAAGGTAAGACAAGTAATATTTTCTGTCTTATATATATATATATATATATATATATATATATATATATATGTGTGTGTGTGTGTGTGTGTGTGTGTGTGTGTGTATATATATATATATATATATATATATATATATATATATATATACATATAGATATAGATATAGATATAGACAGATAGATAGATATTTATATACACACACATATATATATATATATATATATATATATATATATATATATATATATATATATATATATATATGTGTGTGTGTGTGTGTATATATATATATATATATATATATATATATATATATATATATATATATATATATATATATATATATATATATATATATATATATATAAATATAGCTGCGAGCAGCGATGGAGGGCCAAAGCCGGTGGCACCGCCATCCCCGGTGCCTTTAGGTAACTAAAGGCACCGGGGTTGCGGTGCCACCGGCTTGGGCCCGTAATCGCTGCTCGCAGCTATATTTAGGGCCCAAGCCCTGAAAGGGCGAAGGCCCTATTGTTTTCGGTAGGATTATTAGGGCCCAAGCCCTGAAAGGGCGAAGGCCCTATTGTTTTCGTTAGGATTATTATTATTATTATTATTATTATTATTGTTCTTCAAGGGTTCGGGGGCTTTTGGGGCCTTTAACGTGCTCAAAAACTCATGAAACTTTGCACGCATGTCAGAACCCGCGGCCATTAGGGCCGGGCTGAAGCTGGTACCCGGGCGTGGCAGGGGGGCTCAACAGCGCCCCCTGGTACGGAATCCGAACACTTGTCCATAAATCAAACACACTTGCATGTAATAATATGAAACTCGGAACACATATAGATCTCATCGGGCCGAACAACTTTCGTGCTCTAAGTTTTACGCCAGCCCAACAGGAAGTTGGCTATTATGGGATGTTTGGAAACGCATGCTGTGGAATTTAATGTACTCCTCCTAGGGAATTCATCCAATCGCCTCCAAACTCAGTCAGCATGAAGTCAAGACATTGAGGATGCTAAATTGCGGACGGATTTTTGATATCTCGAACGGTTTGGCCGTGGCGAGGACACGAATTTATGGCGAATAATGGAAACAGGAAGTGTGTTATAACTTCTGCATACATTAACTGATCTTGATGAAACTTCAGCAGTGTGTTCGTTGTAAGAGGCCGATCACATGGATGTGACTACTGTGAGTCTAAGTTAAAGCGCCACCAACTGGCAGCAGGAAGTGTGTCCCTTTCAAAATGCTTTAAAATCACCCTCTTATTTTTACCCAATTTGCTTCAAACTTTATGTGTATAATGTAAACACACGGCAGATGTAGACCTGTGAAAGGATTTTTGATATCTTTAATAATGTTGCCATGGCAACGCTTCAAACTTTAATATTCTTTTTTGATGCTTTTGAGACTCTTAACATACTTGAAATTGCATGAAACTCGACAGACACATCACATTTATTAGCCAGTAGACATGTGCAAAGTTTCAGAAACGGGCGTGGTGAGGGGCTCAGTAGCGCCACCTTTAGTCATAAGTGGGGGGGGGGTTAGTTTTATCAACAGCAACAAAACTTGGTATGTGTATTGTTCTCATCAAGACGGACAACTTTCTAATTGACATTAACTACCTCCAACCAACAGGAAGAGAGATATTTTGGTTTGAATGTGGATTTTCTGAAGAATTTTCTCTCCCTCTCTCTGTGTCTCTGTGTGTGAGAGGGGAGGGGGGAATTTGACTATTGCTTTTATATTGTTAATCAAGGTTTCAGGGGCTTTTGGGGTCCTTAACGTGCTCAAAAACTCTTGAAACTTTGCACACAAGTCAGAACCCCCTGCCATCAGGGACAGGCTGAAGCTGGTACCCGGGCGTGGCAGGGGGGCTCAACAGCGCCCCCTTGAACGGGGTCCCAAAACTTGGTCCATAGATCAAACACGCTTGCATGAATTAATATGAAACTCGGTACACATATAGATCTCATCGGGCCGAACAACTTTCCCCTGGTCAAGTTTTACGCCAGCCCAACAGGAAGTCGGCTATTATTGGTTGTTTGGAAAACGCTTCCTGTGGAATGCGAAGTACTCCTCCTAGAAAATTCACCGTGTCCCCTCCAAACTTGGTGTGCATGTAGTCAAGACTTTGAGGATGCTAAATTGCGGACGGATTTTTGATATCTCGAACGGTTTGGCCGTGGCGAGGAATCGAATTTATGGCGAGAAAAGAGAAACACGAAGTGGAATAACTTCTGCATACATTAACTGATCTTGATGAAACTTCAGCAGTGTGTTCGTGGTAAGAGGCCGATCAGATGGATGTAACTATTGTGATTCAAAGTTATAGCGCCACCAACTGGCAGCAGGAAGTTTGTCACTTTCAACATGCTTTTGACAAAAGTGGGGGGGTTAGTTTTAACTCCAGTAAAAAAAACTCAGTTCATATATTGATCTCATCGACCCGGACAACTTTCTAATTTAAAGTCATTAGCTCTGACCATCAGGAAGTCAGATATTTTGGTCTGAATGTGGATTTTTTTGCAAAATCAGCCTCTGAATTTTTAGCCACCTTTATCTAAGTGGTTATTTTATTCCCACCAAACTTTTTCAACATGATAAAAATATATTAATGATGCTAAATTGTGAACGGATAATAAATATCTCAAACGGTTTTGCTATGGCGAGGGATTAAAGTAATGTCAAAAAAGTAAACACTAAAAGGCTCATATATTCTAAAAATGTAATTATACACCATTTATTACTACATAAAAGTATACAAATATCAGAACTTAACTCATTTTATTCTTTTTTTTTCAATTTAAGAATGAAGTTTAAGTTTAAAAACTGCCAGAATGGTTGTTTAGTCTAAACAATAAATAAATAAAGTCAAACATAGTGCTATACTGCCCTCTTGTGTTCAAAATCAGGTAGGCCTATTATATCTATATAAAAATATACTAGGTATGTGACGGTGAGAATATTTTACCACCGGTTAACTGACGTGTGACACTGCTGGGGGCTTTTTAATCGCTAACTTAAAAACGAAAGTAAAATATGTTCGTCCGCACGGACATTGATAATGGTGCGGAGCAGAGCGAGCGTTTTCAATAAATTCCTATGGAAGGAGGAATGACCTAAGAAACGTTGACTCTGTTCTGCTCGTTCCTCGCTGAGGACGCGCACCATTATGAATGCCTGTGCAGCCGTGAGCATTTTAGTTTCATTTTCGGGGCGGATTGCTTGAATGTATTTAAAAAAAGCACAATGTTGTGTTTTATTGCGACTGTACAAAAATATAAGTTACCACTTTGCAGTTTGAATGATGTTCTGAACAAAATGACAGAGTATGTTTTTATGTGTCCACTGTTCAATCGCGCCCTCGTTTTAGTGATTCCCAAGTTATTTTTTCATTTAAGTTTTTTTCATTGTTCTAATCAGGTCAGGCAAGTAAAATGATCTGTCTTATCCCTTACATTTTTATATAATTATATAAATATATAATACACTACTGTTCAAAAATTTGGCGTCAGTAAGATTTTTAAGCTAAGTTTCTTCTGCTCACCAAGGCTGCATTTGTTTGATTAAAAATACAAACAAAAACAGTAATATTGTAAAATAGTATTCCAATTTAAAACAGCTGCTTTCTATTTTAATATATTTTAAACTGTTATTTATTCCTGTGATCAAAGCTGAGTTTTCAGCATCATTATTCCAGTCGTCACTGTCACATGATCCTTCAGAAATTATTCTAATATGATGATTGATGCTCAAGAAACATTCATTATTATTTTAAATGTCGAAAACAGTTATGTACAGTCTTTGATGAATAGAAAGTTCAAAAGAACAGCATTTATCTGAAATCTAAAGCTTTTGTAACATTAAACACTACCGTTCAGAAGTTTGGGGTCAGTAATAATTTTTATTTTATTTTTGGGGGAAAGAAATAAATAAATCAATACTTTTATTCATCGAGAATGAGTTAAACTGATAAAAAGTTACAGTACAGACATTTATAATGTTAAAAAAAATTATATTTGAAATAAATGCTGTTCTTTTGAACTTTACATTCATCAACGCATTTTGAAAAAAAATCTGTACACAACTGTTTTCAACATTGAAAATAATAATTAATATTTATTGACCATCAATCATCATATTAGAATGGTTTCTGAAGGATCATGTGACACTGAAGACGGGAGTAATGATGCTGAAAACTCAGCTTTGATCACATAAATTAATTACAGTGTAAAATATTTTATAATAGAAAACAGCTGTTTTAAATTGGAATAATATTTCACAATATTACTGTTTTTGTTTGTATTTTTAATCAAATAAATGCAGCCTTGGTGAGCAGAAGAGGCTTCTCCTAAAAACATTGAAAATCTTCCTTACCCCAAACTTTTGAACGGTATATATATATATATATATATATATATGTTTGTATAATATATATATATATATATATGTGTTTGTATAATATATATATATATATATATATATATATATATATAAATATAGCTGCGAGCAGCGATGGAGGGCCAAAGCCGGCGTTACCGCCACCCCCGGTGCCTTTAGGTAACTAAAGGCACCGGGGTTGCGGTGCCACCGGCTTGGGCCCGTAATCGCTGCTCGCAGCTATATTTTGTTATTATTATTATTATTTTTTTCTACTTCTCGGGCACTTTTGGGGTACTTAACATGCTCGAAAACTCTTGAAACTTTGCACACGGGTCAGAACGCGCGGCCATCAGGTCCGGGCTGAAGCTGGTACCCGGGCGTGGCAGGGGGGCTCGACAGCGCCCCCTGGAACGGGATCCGAACACTTGTCCATAAATCAGACACGCTTGCATGTAATAATATGAAACTCGGTACACATATGGATCTCATCGGGCCGAACAACTTTCGTGCTCTAAGTTTTACGCCAGCCCAACAGGAAGTCGGCTATTATGGGTTGTTTGGAAACGCATGCTGTGGAATTTAATGTACTCCTCCTAGGGAATTCATCCAATCGGCTCCAAACTCGGTCAGCATGAAGTCAAGACATTGAGGATGAAAAATTGCCAGGGGATTTTTGATATCTCGAACGGTTTGGCTGTGGCGAGGAAACGAATTTATGGCGAATAATGGAAACAGGAAGTGTGTTATAACTTCTGCATACATTAACTGATCTTGATTAAACTTCAGCAGTGTGTTCATTGTAAGAGGCCGATCACATGGATGTGACTATTGTGAGTCAAAGTTATAGCGCCACCAACTGGCAGCAGGAAGTGTGTCACTTTCAAAATGCTTTGAAATCACCCTCTTATTTTTACCCGATTTGCTTCAAACTTTATGTGTATAATGTAAACACACGGCAGATGTAGACCTGTGAAAGGATTTTTGATATCTTTAATACTGTTGCCATGGCAACGCATCAAACATCAATATTCTTTTTTGATGCTTTTGAGACTCTTAGCATGCTTGAAATTGCATGAAACTCGACAGACACATTACATTTATTACCTAGTAGACATGTGCAAAGTTTCAGAAACGGGCGTGGTGAGGGGCTCAGTAGCGCCACCTTTAGTCATAAGTGGGGGGGTTAGTTTTATCAACAGCAACAAAACTTGGTATGTGTATTGTTCTCATCAAGACGGACAACTTTCTAATTGACATTAACTACCTCCGACCAACAGGAAGAGAAATATTTTGGTTTGAATGTGGATTTTCTGAAGAATTTTCTCTCCCTCTCTCTGTGTCTCTGTGTGTGAGAGGGGAGGGGGGAATTTGACTATTGCTTTTATATTGTTAATCAAGGTTTCAGGGGCTTTTGGGGTCCTTAACGTGCTCAAAAACTCTTGAAACTTTGCACACAAGTCAGAACCCCCTGCCATCAGGGACAGGCTGAAGCTGGTACCCGGGCGTGGCAGGGGGGCTCAACAGCGCCCCCTTGAACGGGGTCCCAAAACTTGGTCCATAGATCAAACACGCTTGCATGAATTAATATGAAACTCGGTACACATATAGATCTCATCGGGCCGAACAACTTTCCCCCGGTCAAGTTTTACGCCAGCCCAACAGGAAGTCGGCTATTATTGGTTGTTTGGAAAACGCTTCCTGTGGAATGCGAAGTACTCCTCCTAGAAAATTCACCGTGTCCCCTCCAAACTCGGTGTGCATGTAGTCAAGACTTTGAGGATGCTAAATTGCGGACGGATTTTTGATATCTCGAACGGTTTGGCCGTGGCGAGGAATCGAATTTATGGCGAGAAAAGAGAAACACGAAGTGGAATAACTTCTGCATACATTAACTGATCTTGATGAAACTTCAGCAGTGTGTTCGTGGTAAGAGGCCGATCAGATGGATGTAACTATTGTGATTCAAAGTTATAGCGCCACCAACTGGCAGCAGGAAGTGTGTCACTTTCAACATGCTTTTGACAAAAGTGGGGGAGTTAGTTTTAACTCCAGTAAAAAAAACTCAGTTCATATATTGATCTCATCGACCCGGACAACTTTCTAATTTAAAGTCATTAGCTCTGACCATCAGGAAGTCAGATATTTTGGTCTGAATGTGGATTTTTTTGCAAAATCAGCCTCTGAATTTTTAGCCACCTTTATCTAAGTGGTTATTTTATTCCCACCAAACTTTTTCAACATGATAAAAATATATTAATGATGCTAAATTGTGAACGGATAATAAATATCTCAAACGGTTTTGCTATGGCGAGGGATTAAAGTAATGTCAAAAAAGTAAACACTAAAAGGCTCATATATTCTAAAAATGTAATTATACACCATTTATTACTACATAAAAGTATACAAATATCAGAACTTAACTCATTTTATTCTTTTTTTTTCAATTTAAGAATGAAGTTTAAGTTTAAAAACTGCCAGAATGGTTGTTTAGTCTAAACAATAAATAAATAAAGTCAAACATAGTGTTATACTGCCCTCTTGTGTTCAAAATCAGGTAGGCCTATTATATCTATATAAAAATATACTAGGTATATGATGGTGAGAATATTTTACCACCGGTTAACTGACGTGTGACACTGCTGGGGGCTTTTTAATCGCTAACTTAAAAACGAAAGTAAAATATGTTCGTCCGCACGGACATTGATAATGGTGCGGAGCAGAGCGAGCGTTTTCAATAAATTCCTATGGAAGGAGGAATGACCTAAGAAACGTTGACTCTGTTCTGCTCGTTCCTCGCTGAGGACGCGCACCATTATGAATGCCTGTGCAGCCGTGAGCATTTTAGTTTCATTTTCGGGGCGGATTGCTACTGTACAAAAATATAAGTTAACACTTTGCAGTTTGAATGATGTTCTGAACAAAATGACAGAGTATGTTTTTATGTGTCCACTGTTCAATCGCGCCCTCGTTTTAGTGATTCCCAAGTTATTTTTTCATTTAAGTTTTTTTCATTGTTCTAATCAGGTCAGGCAAGTAAAATTATCTGTGTCTTATCCCTTACATTTTTATATAATTATATAAATATATAATACACTACTGTTCAAAAATTTGGCGTCAGTAAGATTTTTAAGCTAAGTTTCTTCTGCTCACCAAGGCTGCATTTATTTGATTAAAAATACAAACAAAAACAGTAATATTGTAAAATAGTATTCCAATTTAAAACAGCTGCTTTCTATTTTAATATATTTTAAACTGTTATTTATTCCTGTGATCAAAGCTGAGTTTTCAGCATCATTATTCCAGTCGTCACTGTCACATGATCCTTCAGAAATTATTCTAATATGATGATTGATGCTCAAGAAACATTCATTATTATTTTGAATGTCGAAAACAGTTATGTACAGTCTTTGATGAATAGAAAGTTCAAAAGAACAGCATTTATCTGAAATCTAAAGCTTTTGTAACATTAAACACTACCGTTCAGAAGTTTGGGGTCAGTAATAATTTTAATTTTATTTTTTGGGGAAAGAAATAAATAAATCAATACTTTTATTCATCGAGAATGAGTTAAACTGATAAAAAGTTACAGTACAGACATTTATAATGTTAAAAAAAAATTATATTTGAAATAAATGCTGTTCTTTTGAACTTTACATTCATCAACTCATTTTGAAAAAAAATCTGTACACAACTGTTTTCAACATTGAAAATAATAATTAATATTTATTGACCATCAATCATCATATTAGAATGGTTTCTGAAGGATCATGTGACACTGAAGACGGGAGTAATGATGCTGAAAACTCAGCTTTGATCACATAAATTAATTACAGTGTAAAATATTTAAAAATAGAAAACAGCTGTTTTAAATTGGAATAATATTTCACAATATTACTGTTTTTGTTTGTATTTTTAATCAAATAAATGCAGGCTTGGTGAGCAGAAGAGACTTCTCCTAAAAACATTAAAAATCTTCCTTACCCCAAACTTTTGAACGGTATATATATATATATATGTTTGTATAATATATATATATATATAAATATAGCTGCGAGCAGCGATGGAGGGCCAAAGCCGGCGGTACCGCCACCCCGGTGCCTTTAGGTAACTAAAGGCACTGGGGTTGCGGTGCCACCGGCTTGGGCCCGTAATCGCTGCTCGCAGCTATATTTATTATTATTATTATTATTAGGGCCCAAGCCCTGAAAGGGCGAAGGCCCTATTGTTTTCGGTAGGATTATTAGGGCCCAAGCCCTGAAGGGGCGAAGGCCCTATTGTTTTCGTTAGGATTATTATTATTATTAGGGCCCAAGCCCTGAAAGGGCGCAGAGCCCTATTGTTCTTCTAAGGATTATTAGGGCCCAAGCCCTGAAAGGGCGAAGGCCCTATTGTTTCCGGTAGGATTATTAGGGCCCAAGCCCTGAAAGGGCGCAGAGCCCTATTGTTTTCGTTAGGATTATTATTATTATTATTATTATTATTATTATTATTGTTGTTCAAGGGTTCGGGGGCTTTTGGGGCCTTTAACGTGCTCAAAAACTCATGAAACTTTGCACACAGGTCAGAACCTGCGGCCATTAGGGCCGGGCTGAAGCTGGTACCCGGGCGTGGCAGGGGGGCTCAACAGCGCCCCCTGGAACGGAATCCGAACACTTGTCCATAAATCAAACACACTTGCATATAATAATATGAAACTCGGAACAGATATAGATCTCATCGGGCCGAACAACTTTCGTGCTCTAAGTTTTACGCCAGCCCAACAGGAAGTCGGCTATTATGGGTTGTTTGGAAACGCATGCTGTGGAATTTAATGTACTCCTCCTAGGGAATTCATCCAATCGGCTCCAAACTCGGTCAGCATGAAGTCAAGACATTGAGGATGCTAAATTGCGGACGGATTTTTGATATCTCGAACGGTTTGGCCGTGGCGAGGAAACGAATTTATGGCGAATAATGGAAACAGGAAGTGTGTTATAACTTCTGCATACATTAACTGATCTTGATTAAACTTCAGCAGTGTGTTCGTTGTAAGAGGCCGATCACATGGATGTGACTATTGTGAGTCAAAGTTATAGCGCCACCAACTGGCAGCAGGAAGTGTGTCCCTTTCAAAATGCTTTGAAATCACCCTCTTATTTTTACCCGATTTGCTTCAAACTTTATGTGTATAATGTAAACACACGGCAGATGTAGACCTGTGAAAGGATTTTTGATATCTTTAATACTGTTGCCATGGCAACGCTTCAAACTTTAATATTCTTTTTTGATGCTTTTGAGACTCTTAACATACTTGAAATTGGATGAAACTCGACAGACACATCACATTTATTAGCCCGTAGACATGTGCAAAGTTTCAGAAACGGGCGTGGTGGAATGGGTCAGTAGCGCCACCTTTAGTCAAAAATGGGGGTTTAGTTTTTCCTAGAATCACAAAACTTGGTATGTGTATTGTTCTCATCAAGACGGACAACTTTCTAATTTACATGAACCATCTCCGACCAACAGGAAGAGAGATATTTTGGTTTGAATGTGGATTTTCTGAAGAATTTTCTCTCCCTCTCTCTGTGTCTGTGTGTGTGTGAGGGGAGGGGGGGATTTGACTCTTGCTTTTATATTGTTAATCAAGGTTTCAGGGGCTTTTGGGGTCCTTAACGTGCTCAAAAACTCTTGAAACTTTGCACACAGGTCAAAACCCACGGCCATCAGGGCCGGGCTGAAGCTGGTACCCGGGCGTGGCTGGGGGGCTCAACAGCGCCCCCTTGAACGGGGTTCTAAAACTTGATCCATATATCAAACACG